>CAJHNH020003223.1:47500-217500 GCA_905116865.2 Candidula unifasciata
ATATTAAACACGATTTCTATTTTCTTTTTTTTTTTTTTTTTTCAAACAACCTTTCGATGGGGGGGGGGGGGGGGGGGGGGGACTATCTCGACGTCGGCGCAGACGGTGACTGCGACATTAACTTCATTAACCGTGTTAGACACGTGCGATTTCTATTTCATTAATATATCTGGAGTATCTGTCTACGAGAAAACAATTGCCTGCCGTTTTGAATTGTGTTTTAATCGCGACACAGTGGTAGGGACACATATGTCTAATAGTTGTGTTCTCTTTTCGTTGTTCCGATTAAGTGGCTGCTTGGTCGAATGGTTAGAACACTGGGTTCAAGTGCGGTAGACCTGGGTTCGAATCCGCAGTAGTTAAATTTTTTTTTTACCCCGTACTAAAATAATATCCTCATCTGCTCTGTCGTGGTGACAGCACTAGCCATGTTGCCTTAATATTAGAAAAAAAAAAAAAAAACCAACAAGTAAATGGGTAAACCATTTGATAATTAAATTTGACCATTTCGCATACTCATGATTGCATTGTTAAACTTTCCGATTGCATGGTTACGCTGAAATTTTATAGATTTTCATTTATTTTCATTTAGATTTAGTTATTTCATCTGTGTTGGAATTTTAAGCTGTGCTGTTTACAATGGCGTTCATTTCCTAATTATGGTGTTTTTTTCCTGTGTTCATTTGCTTTTCAAGTGTTTTTTTTTTTTCTCCCAACTACTTCAATGTGGGAAAGAGTTGTCGGTGAATTTGGGGGGAGGGGGGGGGGGCGAACTATTAACTGAGAGAGCTTTAAGTCAAAGTAACTGCTTTACCCACTTAAAGTATCAGCAGCAGTAATAGTTGTGGTTGGGCTGTTACACCATAGTGCTCTCATGTGAAGACCGCCGGTAAGGTTATGGCGTTCTTCTGTCGGCAAGTGAAATTATACATCCTAATCTGACCAGTCTGTGGCGACAGCACTAGCCATGCGGAACCAAATCTTCTGGCTCACGACTCTCTGTCTACTCCGATGGTAACACAGATAGCAGTGATTTCTAATTATAGCCACGTTAGTAATTGCGCATGCGCCGCCGTAGTCAGAACGCAAGGCTTCCGCCATTCGCCGGCGAGTTACGTGCAGCCAACGCCTTAATACATAGAGTAGGTCGAGGTACCGCAAACAAGACTATCTCTATATTTGCCACAATAACCATATTAAACACGATTTCTATTTTCTGTTTTTTTTTTTTAAACAACCTTCGATGGGGGGGGGGGCAATCAAGGACTATCTCGACGTCGGCGCAGACATTGACTGCGTCATTAACTTCATTAGACAGGTGCGATTTCCATTGTCTTTCTTTTCTAAAAACCTTTGATGAGGGAGAGGGTACTAGGTGGATTTAGTTGTGGGGGGGGGGGGGTGTGGGGGGGGGGATCAAAGACTATCTCAAATTACGCCACAGCAATGCATGGCCGGGTACAGCTAGTACTACATAATTTTCTAGATAGATTTTGCAATTTTTCCAAATTTAAACTATGGGTAGCCACGTCAGCATGCAAATTTTTTTTTTTTTATATTTGTTAAAAATTTTCTTTTTTAATTAAAATTTTTATTATTTCAATTTTATTTCCTACCGCTGAAGGATGTGTAACCTGTGCAATATGCACAGAGACTCTTTCAGGCTTCTACCCCTAACAATGATACACATCTGATCCATTACCCAAGAATCAAGAAAGTCCCAGTGTGGCTTTTGGGGCCCTATTTAGGGGGCAGAGGCAATTCACCCCTGCGCCCTTAACAAGCATATTGCAAAAGGGCAACTAGGAGTTTCTGAAATCAGCTATGCTGGGTGGCAGTTGTGAATATTGCAGCCTTTTTGTAAATCTTTTAAGGGCGAACATAGAAAAAGAGAAAATCAACATATAGTGTATTTTACTTAAGACAAACATAGAAAAAGAGAAAATCAACATATAGTGTATTTTACTTAAGACAGAGTATACTTTCCTTAAGACAGAGTATACTTTCCTTAAGACAGAGTATATTTTCCCCACATAACTGCGGCCATGAACTGAACCTGTTCTCCACAAGCAAATGTAAATGCCATAAACTCTAAGCCAATTTGCCTGCACTTATCAGGAATGCAAAAGATTCTCATTCTTGCTCATTAGCTACCTCACATGCTCATATGGTTATTGTGTCACTGTTGCTGGCACCCTTGCATCTTTCCAGATGGCAATGTTCTATTGGGCTATAGAGAGGTATGGGAATCCCAGCCAATGGTGACACCTCACAGCATAAACAGTGGGACAAAAGAAGAATACAGACAGACGAAACAGAAAGAAGAATATAGCCACCAAGAACTGACACAAATCTTCGTCATCTTCATTCACATTTGTTAGCTCTGGCAGAAATTTCTGGTTGTTCATCCACTTCTGGACTTTAAACTTGTTCCAGAACCTGAGTTTTGTGTGCACATCCTTTTACAGATTTGGCTTATTTGCATGCAGACTACTGGTTCCTCCCCTCTCAGGCAGATGCACTCTGACTTCAGAGGAAACATCCCTAATTGACTCTTTGACTCTTAAGACATGCTTGCTGGGGGCAGTGGGTCTGTTCTTATTCTTCCTACAAGGGGCCTCAGAATCCACATGGGACATTGACATACATTAAACTCAAGGAGGGACCTGTGTAGTCAGGAGACAAGCCTTTTTCTTCTTCAGCATTTGGAGCCCTTTAGGATCACTGCTGCAGATATCACCCACCTCCATTCATCTCTTTGACTGGCCGTCTCTTTCCAGCTGGTTTCTCCAAGTGTTTATAGGTCTGTATATATCTTATCTCTCCACAGACTTTTTGGTTTGCTTTGAGGTTTACTCCAGTGCAACTTTTTTGTCAATACAAGAAAAGAAGCATACATAATCTTTCAACTCTTTCTGCTCATATACATTTTACAATCAATGCCCAACATGGCAAATAACCGCTATGACATTGAGTTCATGTCTTTGAAGGAAATTAGCTAATGAAGAAGCCAGTTTTCTTTAGTAAGCTCTGACTAAATGTAAAAAAAAAAATAAGAGAACATATTTTGTGCTGTTTAGGATATACAAATAGGTGCCATTTACACATCATGCGCTATTTGACATTAGACGAATTAAAGATACAACTGACAGACTAAGTGACACAAAAATCAACAAATAAAAAAAACAAAAATCAAAACTGTACATACATTCTCAAGTATCGGTCCCTTTCAGCTGCTGACACAGATGGCCTCATGGACTTAGCGGCCTCCACCAGGTGGCGGTGAGACACCTCCATCAAAACCGAGGGTTTTGACTCCAGCTGCAGTGAGGTTCTTCGCTTGGCATTGGCTGCTTCAAAAAGAACTTCATCTCTGTGCTGTATTAACCTGACCTGTGACACAGCGAGAACAAAGAAACAGTAACAGCTGACAGATTGCTTGATGACACAAGGAAAGATTCTTGGACCTATCATTTATTTATGATGCCCCAGGTTGGAGGTTGAAGCGTGGGGCTGACATCTCCACCTTTGTTAAACTTCATTTTGTCATTAACTCTTTGAGACGTAAAATCGGCACATCTTGCGTTCATTGGGCTGATAGGTAGAAATCTATGAACGTATGACATTTTTCTTGGGACTCAAAGAGTTAAAGTGTTATCTAAGCCTTGAACCTTGGCGAAAAGATACTGCACAAGTAGACTGACAAAATTTCAGGTCACTAATTGCAAAGAGAAGACCAACCACAGAGATTAATGGAAGTGGGTGATTTTTGCAGCAATGTACCTGAAGGGTTTGGAATGCTGAGAAGAAGAAAGAAGAAAAGGAAGAAGAAGAATAAGAAGGAAAAAGCACAAGGGAGAGAAGAAGCAGAGGCAGAAGAAAAAAAAAAAAGTCCCCTTAAATAAACATCACAGACAAATGCTCATCAAGGCAGATTTTTTAAAATTGACCTAGATTCCAAGGTTTATCTAGCCTAAAATGAACAGGAAATTCCCCTGGAAAGTAAAAATTATCATGTAACCGCCTGAATGCAAAAGAGTTTAATAAGAATAAGGCTTACGCCGTTTAATAATAACAATAATTTTGTTTGAGGAGTAACAAGTAGTCCAACTAATGCAAGGGAAGTAATGATTACACTTATAAAATTCTTATCATAAGCCAAGGGGTGGGTAGTTACATCCCTTGATTGACCATTTATTAACATTTTATGTACCTCTCATGTACAATATTTCGTCCTGCAAGCCTTTTGTTTTTATCGATGTCACATGTTATCCCAATACAAAAGAATGTGGCCATACTTAAACTGTTCATATGTTTGTGTATTTTACATGGTATTTATATCAATAGTAGTAGATTTTTACCCCACCAGGACAATACACAAGCGATAAACACCAGATGTCATAAATTGCCTCGATGTCATTTTACCATGTAAAATACACAAACATATGAACAGTTTAAGTATGGCCACATTCTTTTGTATTGGGATAACATTTGACATCGATTAAAATTGCCACCATGTGGATGAGGATCACCCGTGGAGAGGTCCCAGAAACCGCCTTCAGCCATTAGACCATATTTATGGCCGGACTATATTGAGGCCCCTGGCAAGAGCCAGAGTAGGGCTGCAAATAACGAAAAAAGCATCTCACAAGGAGATGACCGGATTAAGGAAGGTATTTATATTGTTATTTAAAACAGCTAAAGTATTATTACACAGTCCCATTATGGGATGCAATTTTTGATTGTTTTAAAGTCCCACTCTGGCTGTTATTGGGGGGCCCTAATATAACCTAACGTTTAAAAGTGTTTCTAGAACTTATTCTCTTGGCTGGGGTGATTCTAATCCAACTGGTGGCACTTTGTGTCGCCTGTTGTTTATTGCTCGGTGTGTGCACCTGGTGGGGTTGAAGTTGATTCATTCATAAACACACATGGTCTACAGATCAAATACACTTGCTGTTTCAAAGATAAGTGCTTGATGGGCCAAGTGTAAGATGGATCTGTGTCTCTAATTTGTGACCTTTTGAAAATAAACTTAGCTGGCTTGTTCGTTTGTTTTAAAATTTTTAAGTGTTCCTACAGAATTGTATGGAGAACAGAATTAAGTAGGGGAAATAAATGTGACCTTTTTTTTTTTTTCACTACACAAGCAAATCAAATCACTGGACCATCCTTAACTTCAACGGACTGCAGATTATACCAGGCTAAGGTAACCCTTATGGCTGTCCTAATTATCACTTCTCTGGAGGCTGAACAGTCTACCATCCTGACTAAGATTTTTTTTTTTTTTAATCTCAGGGTGGTAAACCTTCAGCCGGGAGTGAAAAAACTGCTAATCATCATCATCATAAACCACCTCTGCCCTTAAGTGTCATGGGAAGGAATAATTTGTGATCTAAGGAACGCTGGTTGCCACTGGCTATTGTCATGCCGTAAAGGCGTAGAGTGTCTTTAATGTTGTCGATCCATTTTTTCCGCGGCTGTCCTCTTGCTCTTGCAGTTGATCTTCTGAGATGTAATGCTTGTGATGGTATTTGAACTTGCAGCATTCTAACAAGATGGCCAAACCACTTGATCTGCTGTTTTTCAATGAATCTAGTACAAGGTGTCGTTCCCCAAAATTTGCCTGATAGTTTCATTATTCACTCAATCTCGGATGGTTAGGTTGGCTGCTTTTCTGAGGTATCTCATCTTGCAGGTGGTGATTTCCTCTCATCTCGCAGGTGGTGATTTTACTTTAGTTAGTGTACATGTCTGGCACTGGTAGCTTAATGTTGGAATGAATATGCTGTTAATAATCTGAATGTTTGCACTCATAGTTATGCTTGGATGTCTAAATAATGGTGACAATTGATTGATTGATCAACTAACTGGACAAATGTTGCCACTACTGCAGAACTAACATTTAACAACTGATAACAAAAGAGAACTGTTCAATAAAGTATTTTTCTCAAGACTGCTAGCAGTACCCAAACATGGACATTAACAACAAAAGAGAACAGACCCGCGAGCCACTTCCTAGGCCTCGGCAGGCCAGATTTGTGTCTGCGGGCTGCCAGTTGGATAGCCCTACTACAAAAGAATAAATCCATAGCTCCAGTGACGACCTCCAGGATCTCAATTAAAAACTGGCCTTATTAACTGAATGGTGCGTTTGTGAAATGAACCTATGACACTCAGAGCATGAGGAAAATGGCTTGAACATTTTACCGTGGAGACCCCTATTTAGATGCTAAACCATATTTTCACTGCATTTTCATTGTTCCGAGGAGCACACCAAAGGACATCCCTCCCTATCCCTGTCTAAACTGATAGACATGGGGGTGCAACCTGGAGCTGCAAGAAAGGAACCTTTCTCTAAGGGGACAAGACGTTTCATGAACCAGCACAGAACAGGCATCATCAGTTGTTTTACACTTGTGGAGCTTTTAAGGAGGAAATCGGAGCACCTATGAATCTGTCTACAAGATGACCCCTATTTTCTTTTAGCCCCAAAATTAGAAAATAAATATTTTAACCACATTCTGTGTATAAGATGACCCTCAATTGTAAACTTTAAAATAATGTGAGAAAACATATTGTCCTATACAGAGAAAAATATGGTACATCTCTCCAGTTCATGGATCATGTTCAATCAATCAGGTGCCGTCTCCACAATGAAGGTTGGCTGATTGGATCTCCAACAAGCCCTGTCTCTTGCCCTTGATGTACACTCACTCATACTGCTGTTCGTCCATCTCTTGATGTTATCCTCCCACTTGTAACGCTGTCTGCCTCTTGCTTGCCTACCTTGAACCTTTCCCTCTAGGATGATCTTTACAATACTGTTATGTCTTTTAATGTTACAGTAAAACAAACATTAGTCTTCTCATCTTCTTTTTTAAATTTTTTTTAACCAACGTGGTGGTGTGAATTGTAGATTCAGAAAATGGCGCGATGCCAGTTGTCGCAATATTGGTGGTGCCATTATGTGTTAAAATTGATCGTGTGCAACTGCTGATCTGTTGTTGGTTCCTGCAAGTCACTAGTGCTACCATCTATGATGAACTTCATTTCTTATGTCGGACTGTTTGTGCTAGGACTACGGATGGCTATAGTATGCTTTTAATGCGTGTGTATACTAGTCCATATGCTGAGACAGCAGTCTGTTAATCTTTTCACAAGGGACTGTGATATATATACATTTTGTGTGTTTTTTGTTGGCACAGGAGCGGAGCAACTATGGGGTGACCCGTTTGCTATGAAGCTGAAACTAAGATTACTAGATTACCAGATTACCAGTCTTCCCATGTACAAAGTGTTACACACTAGCTAACTTCTGATTAGCGACCTTCAGCCTAGCTCACTTCTGATTGGTTGATCTTGAGCCACGCTCCTTTCCCCAAGGTTACGAGGGTTTACCACAATGCAGTTGATATCGCGTGCTGTATATATCAGCACGCCAGCACTTTTAACACTCCAAAAACATCGACAAACTGGGTCTAACACAAAACCCCTTTAGAGAGTGATGAAACCTATGTCACAAGCATTCTCTTTCTCAGAATAAAAACAAAAATGCTAGACAACCCAGAAAGCAAACAACAGAGCGGCACACCCATAACCTCCAGCAATATAGACCAGCCCAAAAAACTTATGAATGGAATGTGACCTGCTTTATTTGGGGAGACTAATGTTTGTATAACCCGTGTGACAACACTTACCATAGCAAGGTACCTGGCCTCATCTTCAACAGTTAACGTAGCCAAGCCTCTTTCCAGTGAAGTAAATACAGTGACTGGCTTCTCCACAGATGGCGACAGGACGTCAGTAGCAGGTTTTTTGCTCACTTTTTTGATGATCGAGCTTTTCTGATTTCCTGGCAGGCAAGATCAGATTTGTTTTTGATAAAAGAGGATGCCCCGTGTGGGTTCTGGGGGCCCCATTTTGGGAGGGGAAAAATAACAGACCCACTGCTTCCCTAACAAGCATGCTGTACATGACGACTTATTAGGGGAGTTTTCTCCAAAGTCTGACTGTATCTGCCTGAGAGGGCAGGAACCAGCAGTCTGCATACAAATAAACCGAATGTCAAAAATGCATGTGCAGGCAAAACTCAAGTTCTGGAACAAAACTAAAGTTCAAATAAGGAAGAACAATCAGAATATTCCACCAGAGTTTACAGCTGGTGAGCACTGACAAGAAGAAGAAGAGGAAGAAGAAGAAGAAAATAAAATAGGACAATTACCCGCATAAGAGGTGTGTTACACCCAGCTGATCTAGCCATTACGGATGCTTCAATTTAGAATGGGGTATCTAGGATGAGAATACCCTGGATAGATAAAGTGAGGAAGGAAGATATCTTGAAAGAAACTGACTCATAAGAGGACTGACAGCCCACATCAGAAGGAGAGAATCTACATTTTTTGGTCATGTCAGGAGAAGGAGAAAAATGATGGGAAAGTTGGAGGGGTTAAAGATTAAAGTAAAGTTACGGTCAAGAGGATCGACTTCTTAACCTGACTCAATGCTGCTGACCCTAATTTTCGGCAACTTGCGTAGTACGTGAAAAAGATGCGTCGCAGACTAAAAATAACTAGCCAATTGTCATCAGACCTCGCGGATAAACTTTCTAGATGTGCGCCCACATGTGTTTGGATAAAATTTGTTGTTTCACGTGAAAAAATTCTAAAAATTCACAATAAAACGAGCGGTTGATGAACCAAGCACTTCAACAGGAAAGGGATTTTCAGTCCAACAGGTGATCGATACTTTGGTTTATTCAGACCCTGTGGAGAATTCGTTCACAGTTGAAGTGAGGGAGCTCGAATAATGAGGAGAATCTTGAAAATTATAAATCTAGAAATAGATCGATAGGAGGAGAAGGGGGCGTGTCCCTCAAACAACAACATCTGGTATTCTCTTTGTGAAACAATCCTGATCCTCCTGAGTGGATTGGCAAACAAAGGTGGAATATTGGTGCTAGATGAAAGGTTAACCTATTTTCTACAATGTCTCCAAGTTTCAACTTATTCTAAACACTTGTTTGCAGGTAAATAATATTTGTGTATTTCATATTGGTTTTTTTTGCGTCAATGCCCAGGAGCTCAGGTATAGGGGGCAGTTAGGTTCAGGGCCTCAGGTCTGGTAGGGTTAATGTTACTGCCACTTACTGTGATGTTCAGAACCTCAACCCAAATAATACTATTATATAATAAACACCACAATACTGCTGCTTTATGTGTGGTTGATTAAGGAACCTATTACCTCACATCATTTCCCTACCTTGTCTATCATGGTCTGCAGTTTCCTAGATATTTCTATTCTATTTTCTCCTCTGTATGTAGACTAAGACATTGTCCACAAAAGTCAAATTTTCATAATATCCACTGCCTTCATTTCCGAAACACAACTGTGTAATCAAGTTTTTGCACAGTATTTCTCCCATTGAGTGCTGACTGTTCTTTCATACTATGTCTTGCACCACATACAAAGCACCAATGGTAAGAAAAGGGTTCGTTATTTTTCTTCTTCACGTTCACTGTCTGTAAACTCTGACGGAAAGTTCTGGTTGTTCGCCCACCTCTGGACTTTGGTCTTGTTCCAGGACCTGAGTGTTGCGTGCATATTCATTGTACAGACTTATCTGTATGTAGCATGCATATTCATTGTACAGACTTATCTGTATGTAGCATGCATATTCATTGTACAGACTTATCTGTTTGTAGCATGCATATTCATTGTACAGACTTATCTGTATGTAGCATGCATATTCATTGTACAGACTTATCTGTATGTAGCATGCATATTCATTGTACAGACTTATCTGTATGTAGCATGCATATTCATTGTACAGACTTATCTGTATGTAGCATGCATATTCATTGTACAGACTTATCTGTATGTAGCATGCATATTCATTGTACAGACTTATCTGTTTGTAGATTTTTGGTTCCTTGCCTCTTAGGCAGATACGCTCTGACTACAAAGGAAGCCCTCATTAAGCCGACTCTTACGACATACTTGTTGGGGAGGCAGTAGGTCTATGCTTGTTTTCCCCACAACAAGATCCTGGAACCCATACTGGGTAGAAGAGTCTTTAATTTTATATGCATATTTAAAAGACGACACAGTAATAACAACATACCTTGCATCTCTGCCCGTTCGTAACTCCTCCTTTTTCTGTAACTTGGGGGACTGTACCTTCTGTGTGGGTTTGGAGAACCATCATATCTATTCATTTCAGATTCTGCAGTTTCTTTACCATCTACATGATCTGCATCAGTATTAACTTCACCAGCTGACACATAATCTCCTTGTGCTACTGCTACAGGTTTGACAATAGCTTCTGGAACGTCTGCAGAAGACAGGACTGAATGGCCTGCTTCCTGGCTATCCTTTTCCTGTTCTTGCTTTTGCCCATCACTTACGACCTTACTCGAGGTGGAATGTTCTGTGTCATCTTCCTGAATGTAATGATTGTCAGAAATGTTCACTGCTGCAGGTGCTGACATTATCTTTGTCCGTGCTGATGGCAACAGTTCTGGTGAGCTGTTGCTTTTCTCTAGTGTCAATGAAGAAATCCTTTTAACTTTATTATTAATCACATGAAATTCTTTCCCCCCATCAAACAAGGCACTGGTGTCTGATTTAACTTTATCTCCTGAACCTAACTCGACATCAGGATACTGAAATATATTTTCTGAAAGTTCCTTATTGTTATTAGAACTCTTGTCTTTGAAAACAATGTCCAATCCATCAGCTACATCTGCATCACATTCCTGTGGTACACAAGGGCTTCTTCTTGCACTGTGGTAGCAGCAGTTTCTCATGATCAGAGGAGACTGATGCCCTGAGGACTGACCTGTGTGCTTCGGTGAATTCTCTCCTAATAATAATGGTGACCTTCCTCCTGAGCTAGTTTCAGAAAAGGATTTAGAAAGGCTGAGTTTGATTGCCCCTGCTTCATTTCGAACTACCGATGCTCGTCGAGTAGCACACTGGTTGCTATCACCTTTGATCCATAGAATACTTTCATTCATGCTCTGGTTGCTGTCCGTCTGCTCGTGGATTACCTTGAGCTGGGCGTTGTAGAGCAGAGCCTTCAAGTCTGCACCGGTGAAGTGCTCACAGACGGCAGCAATCTCTTTTAAGTTGACATCGGCGGCAAGACACATCTTGTGAGTGAGTGCTTCTAAAATAGCGCACCGCTCATCCTAAAGAAACAAACAGTTTTAGTCCAGCATTGACACAAATAAGCATTGTTTTTATGACAAAAATTACCCACATCTTCTTTTCAGTCTTCTCCAGCTGTAATTTTCAGGAAATTCTGGTTATTCATCCATTTCTGAATTTCAGAAACATGATTTTTGCAGCATGCATATCCGTTTCACAGATCTGGCTTATTTGTTTGTATGCAGCCTGTCGGTTATTGTTACTAATTTTTTAAAATTTTTTTACTCAAAAATTATAATAATGACATCAATTTTAGAAATATTATATATTTTCAGTACAAATGAAAGGTTTCCAGGAAAAAAGTTGTGCAATCTAATATTTTATTACAATTTATTTACGTGCCTCTTGTTAGGGTTAGTTTAACCTTTGGTGTGCTAGTAGAGTGATTTACTGTCTCACAAAATTAAGTTTGTCGAACAATTGAATGTTGAATGTTGAATTAAGAATCAACATCATAACCTCCGGACCACTCCTATAAGCGCTCCGTCCCCCATCTTCAGCGGCAAGCGCCCCCGTGTGGGTTCCGGGGCCCCATTTTCGGGAAAACAAGAATAGACCCACTGCCTCCCCAAAAGCATGTCATAAGAGTCGACTAATTGGGGAGCTTCCTTTGAAGTCAGAGTGCATCTGCCGGAGAGGCAAGGAACCAACAGTCTGTATTCAAAAGAATGAGATCTGTAAAACTGATGCACATGCAACACTCAGGTTCTGGAACAGGACTGCAGTTCAGTAGTGGACGAGCAACCAGAACTTTCCGCCAGAGTATACAGCTGGTGAACGCGAAGAAGAAGCAGCAAGCGAAGAGTTCCAATTCCGAAGGTACCAGTAATTGTCTCATTGTTTATCCGTCTCACCTTTAACTTGAAGCTTAGGCGTCAACCAAATCTCCTAGTAACTCTCCCCAGCACTTATCTCCTCAGACCATTTCTCTGAAGTCAGTGTGCATGCGCCTGAAAGGTGAGGAACCAACAGTCTGCATAAAGGCAAGCCAGATCTGTAAATGGAGGTGCAACCAAAACCCAAGTTTTGGAAAAACACTGAAGTACAGAAGGAGATAAATTAACAAACAAAACTTTCTGCTGGAGGTTACAGGCAGTAAAAACTCAACTCTTTTAGTCCCACAGGGTTTGGCATCAGAGGCCCAATAGATAGTAAAGAGAGACATAAAATCCCCCCACCTTAGGTTCACTCAGCTTCTAGGTAGGAACCTATGAAATATATGATGAGTTCCTTGGGACTTAAGAGTTAAAAAGAAGCAATAATGGGGAAACATAAAATACACTAAATAATTTAACTCTTTGAGTCCCAAGGAACGCATCACGCGCTAATTTGTTACTACCTGGCGGCCCAGTCAGCGCATGACGTGTGACGGTTTTTAATTTACCACTTATCGGTAACTACACGCGAACCGCTCAGTTTAAACTTCCTTTCCGGTTCTCAAGTGTATATTGTAGTGAACACACGTGGAGTGCATTCGTTTGGGTCTGGTGAGTTTTTAACGCTTTAAATCGATATTTGTGTGGTCTACTACATTACCAAACAATTGTCTGAAAACAAAATGTCCGATCAGTCATCATCTTCATGCCCAGCAAAGGGATTTACTGCTTTAGAAGCATCAAATTTGATAAAACAGTGGATCGATCAAAGTAATGTGGAGTTGGATAATGATAGTAGCGACGTGGAATTTCCCCAAACTGTTGACGAGTCAAGTTTTGATGAGGATGTGTGCGTAATTTACCTTCTGCTAATAGGACAAAACTGACTAATTCTGCCATGGCAACACAAAAGAAGCACCTCGTAACGCGACACCAGCTAGTCCACATGTCAGCGTTTCTAGTACTACTATCCATATCATCTAAATCCATAGATTTATATCTATGAACAGTTTGACATGTTTACAGTGCCTTTACAGTTTTTTCTATGTGAGGAATTCAATTGTTTTTAGAAAAAAGTCCCTGTTTGTGCCACTGGAGAATATATTTTGACATGTTATGGTAGTGTTATTAAAATTGCTATGGAACAACAGCTATTGCACATTTTGCTTTAATATTGGCTGTGCATACTTACAAGTGGTGTACCTTCCTTTGTGATGCATTTTGGATATACTATATCAAGAATTTTGGGATCAGCTTCTGGGTAAGTGGAAAAAACTTGTTCATAATTTACTCACCTCTCAAACTAAGTCACTGTTTTCTCTACTAAATACTAACTAACGGTATAATTGTTTGTTGTAGCAGTATGCTAATATTAATCCTTATCTATATATGTTTATTTTCATGTATGATCTGTGTATGTTGGACATCAGCTGCAGTTGTGTGGTTTGTTTTAAAGTGCTGCATTTGTTAACAGTCTAAATCATATTACCCCCCCCCCCCCCCCCCCTCCCCCCCCCCCCCCCTCTTGGGCCTCTGATGCAAAACCTCCCTGGGACTCAAAGAATTCATGTCTGGTATGATAGCCTTTTATGACATGCTTGATATTGGGCCCAGTGAATCTGTTCTTTTTTTATTTATTAATTTTTTTAATTATTTTTTTTTACTCCTAAAATGGGGTTCCTGGAATCCACATGGGGAGTTCAATACAACCCACTCTAAGTGGAAGAAGAAGATGATGAAAAACAAGGAGAATAAGAATAAGAAGAACCTTACCTCATCTGGCATTGAGCAGTTCAAACATATATCCAGCCGTCCTGGTCTCAGCAGTGCTGGGTCAATAAGGTCAGGGCGACTTGTGGCCGCTAACACATACACTCCTTCAAGATTCAGATTTTAAAATAACACAGAATTAAATTAGGCTTGGCAGGCAAGAAGTTAAATTTCAACTCATAGTTATTGGATATTAAGGTGTCCATTTAGTGACAAGCTAGATGTTGTGAGGGCCCTTTTGGGAGCAAGTGAACAATGCAGAGGCACAAACAGATCATTACGGTTTGAGGAGAATGACGCTGCAGGAAGTTACCAGTGGATCTGGCCGAAGTTCAACACTCTAGGGAAGGGCGAGATGGATGTACAATTAGACAGTTACTGGTACCATCGGAATTGGAACTCTTTTCTTGCTGTTGAAGATGGGAGACGGAGCACTTATGGAAGTGTCCCAAGTGTTGTGATGTTGATTTTTAATTCAAAATTCATTTAGTGAAGTCTCTGAGATTGCAAGATCAGGTTTTAACTCTGTTAAAATCTGGGAATTTCTATAAATGAACTGGGTTGTGTTTTCAAAATGGATATTGGCTGCTATGAAAAACTGTCTGTTTCTGGTCCGTAGCTAGACTCATACAGACAATTTGCTTTACAGGATGAGGGCTGGGTGTGGGGTAAGCTCCCCTACCCTGTTTAAAGTTGTTTTTTTTCTTTTTGGGTGCTTTTTTCTTCTACAGAAACTTGCAGGAGACATTCCTGACAAAAATATCGAACATAAAATGGGATGCATTTAGGAGAGGTGAAGAAATAAGAATGGACAATCAATAATAACAAAGAAGATGGCACTATACTGAACACTTTCAGAATGAAACCCTAAAATAAACGTTGATGAGAGGCTAAAGGTGCTGGGTTGAATTTCATCCACTGTATTGAACTGACTACATAGGACAAAACAGAATGGCGGAATAGACTGCAAGCCTTATGTGACATTTAACAGCACAACAAGACAATGATGATAATGAGGATGGTGTGCTCTAGCAAGGATTTTAAAAAATTTGGTCATAATTTGTGTGTGCGATTTTTGTTGTTTTATTCTCTAAAACTTTTTTGTTTTTTAATCTGAATTTGTAGGATATTCTACTTGCATTTGCTTTTATTTGCACCTGCAAACCTATAACTACATAACCTGTGTCTGAATTTCTCACTGCTTGTTCACAGTCCATGTGTTGCAAGCAGCTGTGTTGAAACTGTACAGCTTGTGACCATCTTCAGTTCTACTGGTTATCTCCATACCATACAAGGCATTCACTAACCAACAGAGGAGAAGGGCACAAATCACCAGGCAGACCAAGAACAAAATCTTCTTCTTCTTCTTCTTTGCGTTCACCAGCTGTAAACTCTGGTCAAAAGTTCTGGTTGATCATCCACTTCTGGACTGCAGTCCTGTTCCAGAACATGAGTGTTGTGTGTACATCCGTTTGACAGATCTGACTCATTTGTATGCCGACTGCTGGTTCCTTGCCTCTCAGGCAGATGCACTCCGACTCTGAAGCTCTAAATTAGTCGACTCCTACGACATGCTTTTGGGTAGGCAGTGGGTCTATTCTTGTTTTCCCTATAACAGGGCCCCGGAACACACACAGGGAAAAGAAAAAAATGAAAAATAACATCAGAGAAACTCTACAAGAGCACAATATTTCTATAGTGGAGGAAGCCAGAAGAGCATGAAGTAGAATCTTAAACAATGCAGACCGCTGAAGGCAATCTCAGATGAGACAAATTTCTGTTGTGCAGAACAATATTTTTATCCCCGGCAATTTTTCTTGCTTGAATTCTTATCCGAAGAAGAGGAATTTCTGACAAGAAGAACGATTTCTTGGGTCCCCGGTGACTTCTCCTTACCAGATCTGCACAGTATCTCTCTGGACACCCGAATTGGTAAAAGAGCAAGTGAAGAAGACAGTTTATCTCTGGGGATGTTAATGCCTTTCATGTTATTTATCAAACTGCCTGCATTTATGTGCAATTAAAATTTTTTTTTTTAAATTAATGAGTATATGAAACTGATCACAGAATTAGAACGGGTAGGGAAAGATGGGGGAAAAAAGAGAGAGATGTATGAAGTGGAAGAGGCAAAGATGAAGACACACATAAGAATACTGAAAAGTGACACATTCTAAGCCACACCTCATCAAAACCTACCTTGTAAACCTTCCACTCCATCAAGCTGAGTTAACAACTGGTTCACCACTCGGTCAGTTACACCAGTACTGTCATGACCTCGCCTGAAACACAAGACAAACTGAGAGACTCATAAAGCCAGCCATTATCTCAAACAATAATCCATTCTTCAAAGTCAGAGTGCATCTGTCTGACAGGCAAGATACAAGTAAATTAGATTCATAAAACGGATGTGCAAACAAAACTCAAGTCCTCGAATGACACTCAAGCCCAGAAGTGGCCAAGAAACAAAAACTTTCTGCTGGAGATTACAGCTGGGTAACGCTAAGAAGAAGAAACAATATCCTAATGAAATTGTAACTTTAACTCGTTCAGTACCAGCTTGTATTCACCATGTGGTTAAATTCTAGTTTTTAAAAAAATCCTATGTTTAAGCCCAACGATACTTACACACAGTGGGACGCAAAGAGTTTAATGTAATGGCCCCTGAGACAGCTGAACTGATAAGACAAGTTTCTGAGGATCACTGTTTAACAAATTTAACACCAAATTCATCTGCTATTCTCCTTACAGTCAGACATCGATCTGTAGGTATAATTATATAGTAAAACATTCACACATTCATATTTTACACAACACATTTGTTTGGTACAATACTTACTTTGGAGCAATAGAATCAAATTCATCAAAGAACAGAATGCACGGTTTTGCACTCTGTGCCCTGGAAAAAAAAACGGAAAAAAAAACAGCTTTAAATGCTTATTTTTATGAATAGCAGAGCCAAAGACATCAAGAAATCATTTTAAATGACTGAGAAATAAGGCCTTAAATACACTTTATTTGGAAATCAAGGGGAAACTACTACAATATTATCCCAAGAAACTCAATATGGAAGCCTGAATATCAAGGGTGATTGGCTAATAAACAGCACCTTCTCTCAGAAGCTGAAATTTTTTGGTCATATAAAGCGCCATGGCAGATTGGAAAAAAAAATTATAGCAGAAGGCATAGTACCAGGAAGGAGGGGAAGGGGCCGACCAACATGAAGATGGGCACAGGATATAAGCGACTCCTTGAAAGTGAAAGCACACATGGCAGGAGAAGTGGTGGAGACCGAGTTTCTTGCAGGCAGACCGTGATGAGAGGGACGTTCTGCAAAAGGATCTGCTACATGATGATGATAATACACTTTATAATGCTGATATTCATCTCCCTCTTCTTCTCTGGTCCTGTCTTGCCTTTCAGAGTCAGGCTTTCAAAAGGCATCAGGTGAGAGCCCAGGTATGTGCTACCTAGGTGCTGGCCTTTATGGCCTGGACTATTTCATCTTTAATCGCTTGCTGATATTCTACAAGTTTTAAAAAGATTTAAATGATCGTTTTGTTCCCCCCTGAAACGCTACCTGAAGATTTCACACCCTGAGATGAAAAATAATCTTAATCGGGATGGCAGATAAACAGAGCACTTCCCATATACCCCATTCAACCTCCAAAGAAGATATATTTATAGTACTCATAATGGCTATACAGAGCCTGGTATAACCTGCAGGCCTATGTATGTAAGTATGGTTTAAAATGGGAACTAGTTATTAAAATATAGCTAAACAGTTTGCAATTAGAGTGAAGCACTATTTCAGATTTGCCCAGAAAAAGGAGAAGATGCAGAAGGGGGAGGGAAAAGATGAGAAGGAGGAGAAAGAAGTGGAAGAATGAGAAAGAGGCAGGAGAAGCCAAAGAGGGGAGGAGCAGAAGTAACCATATTTTGAGGTTTAAAAACTGGGGGTTGTCTTATACAAAAGTTAAAAGCTGGGGGTTGTCTTATTCAAATGTGTAAAAACTGGGAGTTGTCTTATATAAACGATGTATTTTACAATATATATTTCTTTATTATGAGATTTATACCGGGGGGGGGGGGGGGGGGGGGGGAATCTCATACATGAAAACATATGGTTAATTTTTTCAAACTAAGAAAGTTTATCAGCAGACAACAACAACAACAACACAAAACAATAAACTTAGCGCAACACCATCAGCTCCATCATCTTTCTGCTGTGTTTTGTTTACTGTTGTGATCTGATGATGTAGGCTTGTCAGCACAACATTCTTTCTATGTTTATTGTTCTGTCTAATCCCTTGTGTGTGTGTGTGTGTGTTTGTGTGTGTGTGTGTGTGTTCTTTTTTTCAATTTTGTTTTTATATATATATCACATATAAACAATAAAATGTGAGCTGTTGTGACATAAAATACACATACAAAAAGCAGAGAGAAATAAGTACAATGGAACCTCAGGATATGAGTGTATGTGGATCTGAGTTTTTCAAAATATGAGATCAGGCTCGCCATTTTAATTTTTTTTTTTTACCCCAGAATACGAGGTGAAAACCTCAATGCAACCTGGAGAGGAAAAAACCAGGAAGATAAAATTTAAGTGCACTGTATAAGTTATTACAAAACTATTCCCTCTGCTTAGCCATCGTCGCTTGACCTCCTTAGTAAGTTTTTCATGCTTCTTTATGTACATTATGAGATTATTTATTCAAATTGAGGTTCAGTACTTTAGTTTTAACTCTTTGAGTCCCATGTGGCTCAGCATCAGAAGCCCAATGAGTAGTCAAGAGAAACGTAAAATCGGCGCATCTTGGGGTTCTGGGTAAGAACCTATAAATGTATGATGCGATCCTTGGCACTAAAAGAGTTAAACAATAATTATAGTATACAATGCAGTTAATATGATAAAAAAGGTAACTAACAATGTGATTTTTGGAGGGCTGGATGAATTACAATTATTTACATAAATTTGAATGGAAAAATTAATTTCAGAATACAAGTTATTCAACACATGAGCTCAATCATGAAATAAATTAATTTGTTGTATCATGAGGTTCCACTGTACATGACAGTACAAACAGCACACAGAAGGAAGTGGATAGCCACCATGTGACAATTTAGAGCCAACATAGGAGAAGAAACATCAGAAAAATAAAAATACAAAACAAGAACAGACATACTTTGTGAATAGATCTCTAACTGCTTGCTCACTGGCTCCAATGTACTTGTTCAACACTTCAGGACCCTGAGCAACAACACAAAATATCTTATCACTAAAACTTCCCCGTGTGGGTTCTGGGATCTCATTGACATGAAAACAAGAACAGACCCACTGCCTACCTAAAAGCATGTTGTAAGAGTCAACTAACTGGGAGCTTCCTTCAAAGTCAGACTGCATCTGCCTGAGAGGCAAGCACCAATAATATGCAGACAAATAAGTCACATCTGTAAGATGTGCACGCAAAACTCAGGTTCAGAACAAGACTAAAGTCCGGAGCTGGACAAACAACCATAACTTTCCGCCGGAGTTTAGAGCCGTAAACGCCAAGAAGAAAAAGATAAAAAAATTCCCTGTGTGGGTTCCAGGCCTCATTGTGGGGGGGGAGGGTTTAGACCAACTTTTCCAGTGTTCACGCATGTGTCAGAGATTCAACTGGCCAGACAGAAATGTGGATTTCTGAGATACTTCAGCTGAGTGATTTTATGCATTCTTGTCCATATCTCCATTCATGCAATATGCTCATAAAAGGTTTTTAGCTGCACCGTTCCCTAATAATTAATATCTGTTATAATGTGAAGCTCATTAGTTCGACTTTTCATTTGGTCTGATATCTTTTCATGATAATTTTAACCTGGTAAACTGCTCAAGATTTTACTGGATCTAAAATATGATGCTCTATTCCTTCTGACATTATTCTTGAAAAAACAATACATGGAACTCATCATTACATTAAAAACAAATTCATGTCTGCATTTACATACCCAAATACTCTCTCCCTCTTTCACCTTCTCCTCCTCTCCGCTTTCTCTCTCATATGTAAATGTAAGTTAGTGAGGAGTGAGTGCACGAGTGGGTTGGCATGTGTGTGCTCATGCATTTTACCATCTACACTTTTGTGATTTTTCTTGATATTCATAATATGCATAATGTTATATGAATATAGCATGCTTTACAGACAAAAATGCAACTGCTGTGTGAAAGATTGGTGTTTGGGATAGCCGCGCGGGGGGTGGGGGTGAGTGAGTGCGGATGTGGGTGGGTGGGTGTATGTGAGTGAGTGGGCACGACTGTGTGCATGCATTTTACTACCCATGCTTTTGTGTTTTTTCTTGCTATTTATATGCACATTATTATATGATCATAACATGCTTTTTTGACAAAATACAACTGCTGTGTGAAAAATGGGTGTTTGGAAGGGCAGAATGTAGGATGGGCCAGCATGCCCAATTTTTGACCCTTAAAAAATAAAAATTGTTTGTACGTTCATTCTCTAGGTTATCAAGAAACTAACCTTGACACTGATGAAGTTCAACCCACACTCCTTGGCCACAACCCCAGCCAAAAGTGTTTTGCCTGTGCCTGGAGCACCATACAACAAGATCCCTGACCTCAGACGCAAGGGGCAGGAGCTGAACAACTGTGGGTACTGCAAGCAAGGTGATATTCACAAGATTACATTGCTGAAGGGAAAAACCTGGCCCCAGCAGGGGCCCTAGAACCGACACAGGGAAGTATTTATTCTAGATTGGGTATGTTAATTAGCTGCAGCTAGTCATTTTTTTTCTTCTTCCTCGTTCCTTCTTTTTCCTTCCTCTGCCTTTTTCCTTCCTCCTCTTTCTTCCTTACTCTTCTTCTTTCTTCTTCCTCCTTTTTGCCTTCCTCCTCCTCCTTCCTTCCTCCTCCTCCTCCTTCCTCCTCTTTCCTTTTTCCTGCTCTTTCTTTCTCCTCCTTCCTACTCCTCCTTCCTTCTCCCTTCTTCCTCCTCCCCCTCCTCCTTCTTCTTCTTCTTTTTCTTGTGATCATTCTCTGATTTACACAGACAGCCAAGGTCTTGAGATAAAACAGAATGTTTTTTGCAGTTTCCTTTTAAGTTGCTTTAAACTGCGAGTATGACATTGACTTATTTGGCTAATATTCCCTTCTTAATGGGCTGTAAAAAGGACAGTCTTGAAGGACATGTTCTGCAGTGTGCACACTCAGCCCACATGGGCCAATGGTGAATTACTTAGATGAAGCTTATGTATATGGTTGCTAAGTTTGTTATGCCTTGTCCTGAGGTGTAGAACAATGACCTATCTATGCTGGTCAAGGAAGTGACAGTCATCAGTGGCCAGATTATGTTCCTTTCTAATAAAGCTGTTAAGCAGAGTCAAGTAAAGGAGAATAAACACGTGAGTGGCACGTGTTGCACATAACACCATCCTCAAAATTTTTAACAGATCAATTGCCAGTGAAAAGTTGATGAGGTCAACATCATGTCAGCAACCTTTACATCCCAAGTCATTTCCTGGTACCCATTTTAGGTCGGCTCAACCTTGGGGGGTCACAGTCAATATTTAACATTCTGCCCTGGTGCAGTTTCGAACCCGACATCCTCAGGCCAGTAGGCAAGCGTCTCTTAATTGTTGCTATGACACTTATTTGTTTAACTTTGTCAGACCAAAACAATGCACCAAGGGTAAAGGATATTATTTGCATGCATCAGTCAACATGTTTTGTGTATCTGTACATCTCAAGTTTAGCCAGGAAACTAAATTCGTCAAGCAACACATGACAGGCACCTTTCCGTCTTTCCAGATGATAGTGTTATATTGCGCTATGAGGAGGCATGAGACAACCCATGGCGATGGCGAGTGTGACTAGCAAGACTCGCCCGTGTCAAGAAAAGTCTTCCACAATGATAGCATGGGATTTCAGGACCAATGTTGTCAACATCTGTGTTTAAACCGTTTATTTTCAGACGCTCTGCTCTCATCCTTTCTGCAATCATTTCTTCCTTCAGTCTCATTCCCTTCCTGATATGCCCTTTTCACACAACACGGTCCATGGCATTTGGTTCCCATGAGTCCACCTCAATATTTGTATCATTCATGTCCTGCTTGCACACATCTTTATACCGTAGTAGAGGTCGGCCAACAACACAAATTACCCACATTGTACCATGTGTTGGGGGGCTGCGTGGTCTCAAGGCATGGATTCTATCTGGAGTGCTAGAGGTTCCGGGTTCTATCCCCGGTAAGGGCTGGGATTTTTTCACGTGAACTTGGACTTCAAGCAATTCCCCCTGGTCTCTGGGTAGTGAGATCAGATGCCCCTGTGCATTACTGCACACCTTTAAAAAAAATCCTTTGGCAATTGGATATCGAAAAGAGTAGCCTAACGGCGCTGCCCAGGCAAAATTTAGAGTAAAAAATCTGCCCAAAGTATTTCAGGATGCTTGCTGGTGCTACAGAGCTTGTGCACAGTCAGATTCAGACTTGAGATAGAAGAAGAACGGAGCACTTATGGGTTACAACCTTGCAGCATGATGTTGATCCATTGTTCAAAACCTTAAAACCATTGTGCCATGTGTTGTGACTCCCATGCGTTCTTACTGCACAATGGAACATTTTTGTCTGAAAAGATGACAACATTCTTCTTCTTCTTCTTTAGCATTCCAAGCTCTTGCAGTTCACTGCTGCAGATATTACTCGCCTCTCTTCAACTCTCTGGTTGGCCTTCTCTTTCCAGCTGTGATACCGTTTTCTCCATTTTCTTTTCGGTCCACCTTATGGTCTGTGACTATTCAGCTCCCTGGTGTACACAGTTTTAGGTCAACCTGGGCCCTAAGGAAAGATGACGCAAATTTTGTTATATTTAATCTCATATCAATATAAACAAGACACAGTGTCCGAGTACCTTTGTGGGCCATTTCAATGTTTCCATTAGAACCTTTTTGACACTGCTTAACCCACCCACATTCTGCCAGCCCAAGTCTCCAGCCTTGTGCAGTGGAACATTCCGGACTGATACAGGCTTGAAAGTTGAGAGAGTCTCCTCAAAGTCCTCAACAGTCAGGGTAAACTTGCTAGAGAAACCTGGCAGTCCATAAACAAGGTGTTAATTTCAAACTTTTGTATATATAATAAACAAACAGATTTGTACTGATTGGCACTCACAAAAAGAAGTAGAAAGACAGAAGAATAAATTTCAGTTTTTAATAGTTGTAAATTCAAGCTGTACTACACATATGGCTAATGAAGGCACCTTTTTTAAGGGGTACCTGGCTGGTCTTGTGTCTCAGCACACTTGTTTTGCAGTGGGCGCTGTTGTAATCTGAAAGTGATAGGTTCGATTCCCAGCATGGCAACTACAGCTTGTTACTTTTATGTTGTCCAGTGAGTTCTATCTCTCTTTCTATGAGTCTCAGTCAATACATGTCTGTCTACTTTTTTTTTAAATAGTTTATAATTTGTCTACATCCTCAAGGGTTCCACATCTGTTTATTTCTGTGTAATTTAAAACAAAAAGCAAGCAAATGTAAAACAGAACTTAAAGTATATTCATTATACTAGCAAACATAGTAAGTAAAGTACAGATTTGTGATTTGAAAGGATAATCATCACAGCACTCCGGACAGATCCATAGGTGCTCCAAACTCCTCCTCAAAAGCTCCATAAGTGTAAAACGACTGTTAATGCCTATTCTGTGTTGGTTAATGAAACGTCTTGTCCCCTTAGACATGTAAATGATAACGATGATGAAAGAAAACATGGGCTTTTGAACTTAAATGTTGAAGAAAAATTCTCTGAATATGTTTCTGTTGTGACTGTGAGGCTGGATACGATACAGCCCAGTATAAATCAAAGACTTAGCCCTAGTATTAAATAATAAATGACTCTGTGTTAACTTCTCTTTATATATTCAGTGTACTATGAGGACAGTCCGAATATATTCATTTTGATATCTCCTCAGTGAACATGACAGCCTGAAGGTTTTGGAGGCAGCGCACCAGCATCATTGCATCACTGCTGAGAATGGAAGAACTGGGAGTCAAGCCTGACACACACACAGGCATGACAGGCACACCAGACCTATGACAAGTCTTGCCAACCAGCACTATTAGCTGTGGGACACTGGGGTATATGTATGTTGATGGAGAAATCTCAGCATCTACAGACATGCTCAGTTCTCTGAGTATAACCCAACTCAAACCTGAGGGTCTATCCAAATAATGTCATGTGTATAAACGAACTAATTAAAAAAAAACAGAATCACTGCAATTTTCCACCCATGTGGATTCCAGGTTGCATTTGTTGGGGGAGGGGGAGGGGCTATATACACAATGCTCCTTAATAATCATGTCATAAAACATGACAAATTAAGGAATTTGCTGAAATCAAAGGTATTAGGTAGGAAGGTGCAGATATCACAGCCTAATTTCATCAGAAGCGACGTGCACGGGCTTTCATGGCAAGAACCAAAGGAAAGAAAAAAGAAAAAAAGTAAAGATCCCTTTTCACGCCTTTCGGCGCATCGGGCATATGGGCAGAGCGTCCCATATTTTTACAGACCATCAGCACTCTGTGGGTAATGTGGTCAGCATTACGCCGGCTGTCTTTACTTTCCCAGGAAAAGTCATCAAAAAAGACAGGTAGAGCCTTTGCTTCTACCACCAGCAGCAGGACAATGGAGGCCACAGCTGTGACAAAGGCCCTTGAATGGCTGGAAGTGCAGGATTTCAATAATGCATGTTTGCTCAGTGACTTGATGAGTATGCTACAGAAGATCAAGGTGGGCTATGTACGGAAACATTAGCTCCATCTGACACAGCATGCAACGTTTGCATAATCACTTTGTGATTATGAAGTGAGCTCAGGAAATGAAATAATATGTACTGACACATACGTTGTGAGCTGATTGTAATCATTAGGTATTATCCAAATCATACAAGAACCCTTTATAATTTAAAACAGCCATGGATGTTCTACAACATTTACCCAGATTTTACAACAAAATCCCCCCCCCCCCCCCACAGTGTACAATGCCTATTCTCATTGTACACACTTCTACAATATTGCATCATAATTCTACAATATACCTTCAACATATACCCCTATTTCTACAACATAAACCATTTCTAAATACTGCATCATAATTCTACAATACACCTTCAATCTACAACACATACCCCCATTTCTACAACATATTGCCCATTTCTACTGCATCATAATTCTACAACTTAACTCCAATCTACAACATACACCCCTAATCTTCCCAGTCATATCCCACTTCTACAATACTGCATTATAATTCTACAATATACCTCCAATCTACAACACACACCCAACTTCTCAATACTGCATCATAATTCTACAACACACATCATCAATCTACAATACACACTGCACTTCTACAATACTGCATCATAATTCTACAACATATCTTAAATTTACAACACACACTTCACTTCTACAATACTGCATCATAATTCTAAAATATGCCTCCAATCTACAACACATATCCCACTTCTACAATACTGTATCATAATTCTACAACATACCTCCAATCTACAAGGACCCTTTTCACTGCCCTTCATGTGTATTGGGTATATAGGGCTAGA
Source organism: Candidula unifasciata (assembly GCA_905116865.2). NCBI lineage: Eukaryota > Metazoa > Mollusca > Gastropoda > Stylommatophora > Geomitridae > Candidula > Candidula unifasciata. Next base: position 72,963 of record CAJHNH020003223.1, read on the forward strand.
CCTATATTTTATAGACCAACGGCACAAGATGGGTGATGTGGTCAGCATCATACCAGCCATCTTTACTGGGAGTGAGCCCACGACCTTCCGATACGCAGGCAAGTGTCTAGCCGCTATGCCACTGTGACTCCCCCACTTCTTAATACTGCATCATATTTCTACAACATAACTCCAATCTACAAGACAGACCCCACTTCTATATTGCATCATAACTCTACAACATACCTCCAATCTACAAAACGCACCCCACTTCTACAATACTGCATCATAATTCTACAACATAACTTCAGTCTAAAACACACACCCCACTTCTACAATACTGCATTATAAATCTGCAATATAACTCCAACCAAGAACACACATCCCAATTCTACAATAAGTAATAAGAAAGAAAAAAGTAAAGATCCCTTTTCACACCTTTTAGGCGCATCAGGCATATGGGAAGAGCACCCATATTTTTACAGACCATTCGGCTCTATGTGGGTAATGTGGTCAGCTTTACGACAGCCGTCTTTACTTCCCCAAGACATGCATCCTGGTACCCATTTTAGGTTGGGTTGACCTGTGACGCCCAATAACACAATAAAAATCCATGCAGCGAGCGGTGGGTTTCGATCGCGGTACATTGGAATTACGAGGCGGACTCACCTAAGCCACGGACGCCATCCACTTCTGCAGTACTGCCTTATAATTTTACAACATATCTCCAATCTACAACATACACCCCACTTCTACAATACTGCATTATAATTCTGCAATATAACTTCAATCTAGAACACACACCCCACTTCTACAATTGTGCATCATAATTTTACAACACAGCTCAAGTCTACAACACATATCCCTATTCTATACTGCACATCCCCATTTCTACATCACACATCCCTATTTCTTCCAGAACATGCAAGTGTAATGGGAAATCAACAGGCAGATAGACTGACTCTCCCCCTTGGTGTTAAACTGATGCATGACAAGCTAGATGTTGTGAAGATCCTTTGCGAGCAAGTGAAAGATGCAGAGCCAAAAACAGTTTATCAAGGCCTGAAGGTAACGGTGAAGACCAAGGGATTTGGCCGAGCTTAAGAATCAGGGAAATGGCAAAACAGAGATGCAATCAGGCTATTGGTATTAATGAAATTGACACTCTTCAATGGCTGCTGAAGATGCTGATGGAGCCCATATGTGAATGTCATAAGTGTTATGATAGTTTTTAACTCAACATCCTTGTTTCTAGATCTATCTGCATACTATAACATATCCCCATTATGCAACATACATACACATTCAAAATCTATCCCTGTTCTACAACATCTTTCCCTTATCTTCAACATACATCCCTATTCTACAACATCCATGCACCTTCTACAATATCTACTCCCATTTTACAACATCTATCCCTTATCTACAAAATACATCCCTATTCTACAACATCCATGCACTTTCTACAATATCTACTCCCATTCTACAACATCCATCCCTTATCTACAACATACATCCCCATTCTACAACATCCATGCACTTTCTACAATATCTACTCCCTTTCTACAACATCTCACCCCATTCTACAACACACATCCCCATTCTGCAACATCTTTCCCCATTCTACAACATCCACTCCCATTTTACAACATCCATCCCCATTCTACTACATACATCACCATTCTACAACATCAATCCACATTCTACAACATCCATCCCCATTCTACAATATCCATCCCCATTCTACAAAATCCATTCCCATTCTACTACATACATCACCAATCTACAACATCAATCCACATTCTACAACATCCAATTCCATTCTACAACATGCACCCCATTCCACATCCACCCCCATTCTACATCCACCCCCATTCTAAAACATCAACTCCCGTTCTACAACATCCATCCTCATTCTACAACATGCACCTCCATTCTACAAAACACACCCACATTCCACAATATCACCCCCTCCCCCCATTATACAACATCCATCCAAATTCTACAACATCCACCCCATTCTACAACATCCACCCCCCCCCCCCATTCTACAACATACATCTCCATTCAACAAGACATATCCCATTCCACAACACCCACCATCCAATCTACAATACTTACCCTCAATCTACAACTCCTAACCCCATAAACAAGGCCCACCCCTCCCCCCATTCTACTATACCCATCTCAAATCTACATTACCCATCACCTCATCCTACATCAAACAGTCTACAACACCTCTATCCATCCTACCTTCTTTATCTGTGCTCATCTTGATATGCAGAGTTCTGTTCACCAAGAGCTCCAGATCTCTGGCAACGAACCCCTCTGTTTTCACGGCTATGGAGGACACATCTAAAGTTTTCACAGTTTCTGAAGTCACACTACTGTGTCTCTGGAGTATACACTGAAGGATCTTCTCTCTGGCATCCTGAAATATGAAGGAGATTTGTTTTAATTCTGATGTTTAATCCATTTGAGCACACTAGACACTGGATCAGGATAATATTTCTTTGCTCTCTCTCTCTCTCTCTGGACACTGGGTTGGGGTAAGTTTTCTTAGCTCTCTCTGAAACCTCAAATGGGGTATTGTTTTTGGCGTCCATCATTACTGGTCTGGGGTATTGATTCTTAGCTCTGTCTTGACACCGGATCAGGATAGTGTTTCTTAGCTCCCTCTCAACACTAGGCTGGGAAAAAATTTTTCTTAGCTCTCTTTGGAAACTGGGTTAGGGTACTGCTTCTTAGCTCCCTCTGAAACCTCAATGTGGTATTGTTTTTAGCGTCCACTAATTACTGGTCTGGAGTATTGATTCTTAGCTCTGTCGACACCAGATCAGGGTAGTGTATCAGCTTCCTCTGGACAATAGGCTGGGGTACTGAAATGCCACAAGGCACCAGTAAAGAGCCAAATGTGTATCTGCAGCATGCTGACCACCTTTACTTCCCTGGACATTTCCATGTACCAGTTTTCAGCTGGGTTGACTTAGGAGCTCTAGATCAATTATAAAAAATATTTCCTTTATGTGGATTCAAGCCTAAACTTACAGGCTGACAGATAAACACCTAACCACTGCGATACCATTGTACCATAGCCATCAATTTTTTAATATATTATATTTACACATATACATATATATATATTTACACATATACATATATATATATGTGTGTATATATATATATATATATATATATATATATGTGTGTGTGTGTGTGTGTGTATATATATATATACATATATATATATATATATATATATATATATATATATATATATATATATATATATATATATATATATATATATATATATACATCTACGTATATATATGTGTGTGTGTACACACATATATATATGTATATACGAGGGAAAGTCAATAAGTAAGTCACAAAAAAATCTGGACAACTGGCAGAGGTATATATATTTTTTTAGAACTCTCTGAACGGTGAGTCAGTCTATTGTTTGTTAGCTTTTTTTTTTAGACAACAGGTTGCGGCATTGACTCTTGGCTCCTTCTGAACCCTGGATCAGAGTATTGCTATTCTCTGCCTTAAAACAGTAAAAAATAACAAATTAAAATCATTTATAGTAAACGTGTTTAAAAAAAAAAAAAAAAAAAAATAACCTTGTCAGGGGAGCCAATGTTGAGGGTCTGCTGGATGCAGTGCATTCCCCTGGAAGATACCAGGCTTGGGTGGAGAGATGATCGAGATGTGCTGGTGGCAATCACGGTCACTCGACTGTTGTTCTCAATCTCATATCTGACCACATTTTCCAGGACTGAAATTATTGAAATTGAAAAAAAAAATTTAATTCTTGGAATGTGAGCAAACAAATTAGGAAGAACACACAAATGAAAACAAAACCTGCCATCTATCAATGCAAAGAACCCTGTGCAAGATTGCCCAATTATTCCTGGAAGAAGCTGGGTATATCAGGCCAAACAAAACTACATTACAAAAAAAAAAGCTGTGGGGGTCCAGTGGTGACCTAGGCAATCCATCCAGGTTTGTGACCCAGATGGGACTGAATGCAGCAGGGATCATTCGAATGAAGAAGAAGAAGAAAACTTCCAATCAATATCGCGAAAGGCAGGTTTATTTTGTTTAGCTGTGGAAAGTATCTGACAATAGTTAACTGTTGTATTTTCCTATATATCTAGACTGAAAGGATATAGTTTTGTCCCCCAGCTAATTAGTCGAGTGCATGGTGTGACACTCTGAGCCACAGATTTAATTTGTAATGCTCGTTGTGTTGGCACTTCTGATGGCTGCCTTATGCATTTAATGCGTATGTATGCTACTGGCTTTACTGAGACTGCAGTGTGTGCCAATTTTTTCACAAGGGGCAGCGATGGACATTCTGTACGGTTTTCCTTGGCTCAGGATCAGAGCAACTATGAGGTGTCCTACTTGCTATAAAATTGGAACTGCAGACACTTTACCTCACCCTAGAAGAAAACATGACAACTGAGCCAGCAGGCTAGTGAGCTGGCCACTGCACAGCTGCAGTTTTCAATCTTGTATTGAGAGTGATGTCTTTAAAGGTAACACACAAGCCATAAAAACCCCCCCGTACAACACAAAGTGCTTCATAAATGTTCTCTGAAGTCAGAAGTGTCCACCAAAAGGTGCAAATATCACAGCTCAGCTGTGAACAGGCAAAAAGGATTTACGTCACAACAACCAACACAATGAAGAAGATGAAAATGTTTCTTAACATTGGGACACCGGGTTGGGGTTTTGCTTCTTAGCTCACTTGGACATTAGGATGGAGCACTGTTTCTTAGCTTACTTGGACATCAGGATGAGGTACTGCTTCTTAGCTCCCTTGGACATTAGGATGGAGCACTGTTTCTTAGCTTACTTGGACATCAGGATGGGGTATTGTTTCTTAGCTTACTTGGACATCAGGATGGGGTATTGTTTCTTAGCTTACTTGGACATCAGGATGGGGTATTGTTTCTTAGCTTACTTGGACATCAGGATGGGGTATTGTTTCTTAGCTTACTTGGACATCAGGATGGAGCACTGTTTCTTAGCTTCCTTGGACATCAGGATGGGGTATTGCTTCTTAGCTCCCTTGGACACTGGGTTAAGTTATTGCTTCTTAGCTCACTTGGACACTGGGTTGAGGTATTGCTTCTTAGCTCACTTGGACACTGGGTTAAGGTATTGCTTCTTAGCTCACTTGGACACTGGGTTAAGGTATTGCTTCTTAGCTCACTTGGACACTGGGTTAAGGTATTGCTTCTTAGCTCACTTGGACACTGGGTTGAGGTATTGCTTCTTAACTCACTTGGACACTGGGTTGAGGTATTGCTTCTTAACTCACTTGGACACTGGGTTGAGGTATTGTTTCTTAGCTCACTTGGACACTGGGTTAAGGTACTGCTTCTTAGCTCACTTGGACACTGGGTTAAGGTATTGCTTCTTAACTCACTTGGACACTGGGTTGAGGTATTGCTTCTTAACTCACTTGGACACTGGGTTGAGGTATTGTTTCTTAGCTCACTTGGACACTGGGTTGAGGTATTGCTTCTTAACTCACTTGGACACTGGGTTAAGGTATTGCTTCTTAGCTCACTTGGACACTGGGTTAAGGTATTGCTTCTTAGCTCACTTGGACACTGGGTTGAGGTATTGCTTCTTAACTCACTTGGACACTGGGTTAAGGTATTGCTTCTTAGCTCACTTGGACACTGGGTTAAGGTACTGCTTCTTAGCTCACTTGGACACTGGGTTGAGGTATTGCTTCTTAGCTCACTTGGACACTGGGTTGAGGTATTGTTTCTTAACTCACTTGGAAAATGGGTTGGGGTATTTCTCCACAACTGGGCCCTAAAACCCACATGTGGTCATCGATAAATTTAAAACAATAATGCAGTAAAAGATTACAAATGAGGGGTTTGCAGAAATTTGATGTGTTGAGCCAAAAGGTGCAGATATCTAAGCCTAGCTTTACACCACAGCACAATGTGCAAACCACCCTTTACAGCCGGGTTATTCATCTGGCCTGCGGAGACATAGCAAGTGGTCCACCGATAACTGTGTTGTATTGTAATAACAACCATTCGACACTAGGCAACAGGCCTCCGGCCCGTAAGATCTACATTTTCAAACAATTTTGGCCCCTGAGTAAACTTAGTTGAACAGCCCTGCTGTAATGTTGGTATTTTCCCACAGGGATTTAATAAATGACGATCTAGGAGTAAACATGAGATAAGAGAGACATATATGAGAATGTGAATACTCGTAAAAACACCAGATATACGAACAGTGCTCAAGCCAGCATGTGAAGCCCAGGAAGAGGGTTATAGGATTAGACGAAGAGCTGATCAGTTAGTAAGTGTTTGGCAGCCGGCGTGAAAGGTCGTATTTGAGAGAAGAGTGAATGTGACATTATGTAACTGAAGACGTGAAGGAGATTCTATTCCATGAGAGGACAGCCAGATGACAACTTGATGACAGCCTAACCAGAAGTTGTAGCCGACGATATCTAACTGGCCAGAGAGTCTAACAGCCATGATCAGAGATGCTGAATCAATCACTGTGTGCATCGTGTGTGTAGTTAAACAGGACTGAAAGGTAAAGAGTGTAGATGGTAGTAGACTTCAATTCTCTACTTGATAAATGTCATCATCCCTTGTTGGACCATGCTAGCCAGTAGTAGACACTAACTGGACCAGATTACCTTTGAAAGTTGAATAAACGATATAAACAGAGATCTTGTCTACTCATTACCAACTGTGTGCATTTAGAATGTCATCCATGTTATAGATATGAAAAACCCCTAGCACTCCCAGAAGACATTATCTCACTTGCTTTACAGGGTGAAGGCTGAAAAAAAAAAAAGAAGTAGTTTTTCAACTTACCTTGTGCATTTTTGGTAGAGTAGAGAGCTTCTCCAGTGATCTCAGTCTCTGGGCCAGAGGCAGCTGGTACAATGACATCTAGATTCTCTAACACGACCACTGCTGGTTCTCTCCAGGCAGCCTCATCGAAGGTCATCTCCAAAATCTTTTGTATTGTAGTAACAGCTTTACCTGCAAATAGAAATTGATTTCATTGGGTTTTTAGTTTTCAAGGACCAGCCTAGCTAGATACAGATTCTTCTCCTTCATGTTCATCGGCTTTAAACTCCAATAGAAAGTTCTGGTTGTTTACCCACTTCTTGACTCTAGCCCTGTTCTAGAAACAGAGTGCAGTGTGCACTTCCGTTTCACAGGTCTGACGTATCTGCATGCAGACTGTTGGTTCCTTGCCTTTCAGGCAGATGTACTCCAACTTCGAAGGAAGCTACCATTCTGTTGACGCTTACGACATGCTTTTGGGCAGGCAGTGGATCTATTCTTGTTTTACTCATAATAAGGCCCCGGAAACCCACATAAGGAACTAATAAATTTTACTTTCCATAGTTTGCTACTTTTTTCCCTGCCACTGCTTCCATTACCATAGAATCTGAGTTGTGTTAGAGTGCTGGGCTCTCGTGTGGGAAACCAGGGTTCGATCTTCAATATGGGATGGAGATTTCTTTCTGTCAGGGGCAAAAATAAAAATCCTAACCTGCACAGTTCCTGGAGACGGCACTAGCCCCGTGGTCTTAATTCCTAAGGCTTACAACCATCCTGTCCTCCACTGCCCTTTAAGTGGTAAATACAGGCAGCTTTCTAAGGGGTACAATGCTCCTACCAATGACCAAATCACCACAAAGCAGACAGCCACCAAATCACCACCAGTAAGCCATAGATGTCAACTACCGTCACACTGGGGAAATACAGTACTTAAAAAAAATATTCTTCTTTGTGAATTTTCTTTGCCTCTGTTTAATTGTAACTGTGAGGAAGAAGAAGAGGGAGAAGATGACTGTATCTTACAGTACTTATAATTTCTTTTATAAGATCCTGTTTCTTCTTGTTGTGAATCTGTATGTCTCTTACCTCTCAAAGTCTTGCAATCCAGCAGTGTTACATAAGCCAGAACTGGAGGATGCCCCATTTTGCGGCACAGCCCTTTCACCAATGATGACTTGCCCGATCCCTTGGGCCCCGTAATCAGCAGGATGCCGTGAGAAAGTCCACCTCGAACTTGGAAGGAATAACGGCTAAGAGGTCTGGATGCCAAACTGGCATGCAGGTACAGCAAAGCTTGTTGAACCAAAGTGTCCACTCCTCTGTTAAAGAAAACAGAAACATAGGCAGACTTTTAATCAGGCTTCAACTGGTACTATTAGCACGAAAATTCTTTGTTGGCTATCGAGGAAGGAGACGGAGCAGGTGTGGGAATATCCCAAGTGCAGTGATGTCAATTCTTGATTGATTGATTCATTCATTCATACATTCATTGATCAAACAGAATTTTCACAGCACATGTTACATGATGCTTTTATAACCCTTCTGTCCTTAAATTTGTTATGTCTTTGTAGTATGTGGAATTCCCACCCCACTAATGAAATCAGATGAAAGATCAATTAAACAGGAGACAGGAGAAAGGCATGCTCTGTGCAGAGTGGCAAGCATCGCTTCAGAGATCCCGGGCAGTTAGCATCCTTTGGATATTTTCTCCAGGTTATGCCGGTGAGTTGGGAAATTAGCAGACAGATAGACTGGCTGGTTCTGCACCACTTGGTGGTGAATTGATGTATGACAAGTTAGATGTTGTGAGGGCCCTTTGGTAGAAAGTGAAGAGTGTGAGGCAAAAATAGATAATTATGATTTGAGGAGAATGACGCTAGGGGGGAGTTACCAGGGGATCTGGCTGATGCTCAACACTCAAGGAAAGGGTGAGATGAATGTACAATCAAACAGTTACTGGTGCCATTGGTATTGGAACTCTGCGCTGGCTGCTGAAGATGGGGACGGAGTGTTTATAGGAGTATCCCGAGTGCTGTGATGTTGATTCTTAATTACACATTAAACATTAGGGGGTGAGACAAATATAATGCAATTAAACCAGGAAAACAGTAGTCCAATCTCTCTTGGGGATATCCCACTCCAAGATGCGGAATCATATATCTATATAGGCAGTAATGTAGATAAAGATGGGGGAACTGACACAAACTTTAAAATATGAATACAAAAGGCAAGAGGTGTTTTCATAGCATAAGAAAATTTGCAGATGCCAAAGGAAATCAAAACTAATATAAACTTTAATTAGTTAAATCTAAAGTCACATTAGTAGTGTTGTCTGGGGCGGAAAAATGGATAACAACTAAAACAATTACTAATTAACTACAAACATTCATTAACTGGTACCTGAGTAGAATAGAGGGAATTGAATCTGGTAATCTGGTAATCCTAGTTTCAGCATCATAGCAAACGGGTCACCCCATTGTTGCTCCGCTCCTGTGCCAACGAAAAACACTTGTAGCTCACAGTGTCACACCATGCACTCAACTCAGAAGCTGGGTGACGAAACTATATCCTTCCAGTCTACAAATGGAGCAAAAATGCAACGGCCACCGCCTGGCAGAACTGCCACGGCTTAAAAAAAAAAAAAAAGTGGTCATGCCTAGTGTCCACTGTGACTTGAAGCATTATGTGAGGGGTTAACAAATGGTCACCCCAGCAGTACCCTCACTATTAGCTGGGAAAGGGACTTAGGACATTACATCCACCAGCAGGCGTCGCCTCTACAACGACCTGACTGCCTTCGTTAACGACTGTTCACCCAACAGCCATGCAGTTCTTTGGCACGAAGGAGACACCTTGAACTTGGGTTTCGGAATGCCGACTTCCTACAAAATGTTATTTTGTGTTTTGTTATCACAATCGACGTCACTACACATTGGGCATACCCATGCGTGCGCAGTCCTCCGAAGCAGCAGCCACTCCAAAGTACTTCTACTAATTGTTCCCATGAGAAGCTGGTTATATTGTCTCCTTTCTCGGCCTCGCAGACGGCAAAGACGTGCTTCACCATGCTTAACTCCCATGTCACGCAATCGTGTTAGTGTCAGGGATTCGATATTATTCACTAGCCCAGTACGTACAGCGTTAACGATATCTGCTCTGTCCATGCTTTTTCCCGCAATCATTAGTGCTGTGCTTGCCAGTTGGTCCGCTCGCTCATTTCCCTTTACGCCCGCATGACCCGGTGTGTAGATCCAGGTTACGGAAGTTAAGTGCGATTTCCGAATGCTTTCTATCCATTCAGAGCGCATACTGCCTGTTGCTATTTTCTGAAGCATATTCATTGAGTCTGAGACAATTACTGCTTGTGTGGCGGTTTGCTCGGATACCCATGCTAAAGCTCTAGAAGCAGCGGCTATTTCCATGGTCATGCTTGACGTGGTTGTCTGGTAAGCGCCGCTGTCTTCATGTATTGTTTTCCCCCTTCTTTGCGCTGTGTATGCCCATGCTGACCTTGATCCGCGCTTCACGGACCCATCTGTGTAGATGATGATATCTTCTGGGTCTGAATGCTGATCTATCAGTTCCCTTATTTCTGTGTCTATGGCCGCAGGAATCTGATCCCGACAGTACCTTCCTAGTGTGATGACAACCTTAGAGATGCCATGCATGTCTACTGGTGTATTCATCCATTCTTTTCCGTGCCTGATAACGCGTAGGTCACATACCTGCTGGATCAAATTCTCAGCCTTTGCCATCCAAGAGCGGCCTCTTTTGAGACGCGTTCCTTTTGTGTCGTATATAGCTTTGTGCAATGGGTGGTTAGCGTCTGCCGATACCCTCATGTAAGCCTTGACCTGTGCCACTTTGTATCTGCTAGTCATCGTCGGCAAACCCAGGACATAACGCATGGCGTTGCAGGAGGTGTCTTTTGTGCAGCCGAGTATGAGTCTCATGGCCTCATTTTGTACTCGGTCCAGTCTTTCTAGCTGGGTTTTGCTGACAGTGAGGAGGCCAAGACCATAGTCAATGACGCTAAGCACAAGCCCTTGATAGAGAAGGAAAAGTAGGCGTTGTTCAATATCAGCTGCTGCTAGCACCTTGAGTGCTGTCAGACCTTTTCTGGCTCTAAGTATGACGACGTTGTCTACGTGGCATTTGTATGACAAGCATCTGTCAAATGTCATACCCAGGTATTTCATGGTGTCCGTTCTCTCGATGTCCACACCACATATGCTTACGACTGGCGTTGGTGTATTGACGATGTGAGTATTTAGAGAGAACCATGTTAAGGAGGCTTTGGACGGGTTCACTTGAGCTCTTGATTCCTGGCACCACTCACTAAGTCTGTCTAGTTCGTGTTGTAGTGTGGTTGTAATTTCCTGCCTGTTTTTACCTCGACGGTAAACAAGAATATCATCTGCATACGACATTGTTCTACCTAGACCTACACGTTGTGCACTAGTGACTCCTGCTGTGTACACATTGAAGAGCACAGGCGACAGTGGTGATCCCTGTGGCAGACCCATTAGGACTCGTTGAGGTTCGGATGCCCATTTACCACATCGAAGCGACACTGTTCTTTCAAAAAACGCTGCTGTGATCCAGTTGACCAACTTTGTCTCTATCTGCATATCCAACAGCAGTCTGATGAGCATGTTGTATGGGACGCTGTTGTACGCATCTTCTAAGTCAATAGCGGCTGCAGCAGTTTCCATTCCCTCCTGGAAACCCTCATATGTGTCGTAAGCAAATACTGCAGCATTGCACCATGTATCTCTTCCTGGTCTGTAACCACCTAGTGTAGCGGGGAATAGACCACCCGACTCTAATTTTTGGGTTAACGTTCTGGCAACGATTTTTTCCATGAGTTTTCCTACCGTGTTCTGAAGTGTTATGATCCTATAGCCATTTATTCTCGTGTGGTCTTTTCCTGGCTTAGGAACTGGTCTGAGATAGCTGTGGAGCCAGTCATCAGGAATAATGCCAGTTTTCATGGTGTTGTTAAAAATCGTGGATAGTTCATCCATATCTGTCATATCGAGGCTTTTGAAGTCGCTGTATCTAATGCCATCAGGACCTGGAGCTGTGTCTGGACAGGTCTTCAGTGTTGCTTTGATGCAGTCCGTTGAGATGTATACTGTATCATCGTCTTCCTCGATTTCAGCCATCTGGATATCATGTAAATTCTGTTTTATCTGCTCCCTATCTTCCCTGTCTTTCTTTTCCGTCTGCAGGAGAAATCTGTGCAGGATAGCCTCCCCTTTGTCTTTATCCGATTTTAACACCACCCCGTTGTCCATCTTTAGCTCGGGCATAACAGAGGTTTGTTTGCCTCCGTTCATCTTTTGGTGGAGCCGCCAGAATTTTCTGAGAGATTTTTCGTAACCTATTTCTTGACAAAAATGTTCCCACATTGTGTGCTTAGACTCCTTTGCGAGTTGTTTAAAATGTTCAGTGAGTCTGTCTTTTTTGTGTTTAACGTCTTGTTTCTGCGCCTCAGTAAAATTCGAAGACTTTCTGCATTTCTCCCAGTCTTTGGTGGCACCTCGTTTCTCTGTCCAGGCTTCTGCGACTTCAGGAGTCCACCATGGGGGTTGTTGAAAGATAGCTTTCTTCTTTCCCGGTGTTCTGCGTGACCTGTCTCGCAGACGCCCAATTACATCAGGCTGATTTGCAGCATACTGGAAAGAAGTGGCTGGTCTCTGATACCTTGTGCAGATTGTTTTTTTGACCAGAATCCAACATGGAAGGTGGTCGCTTCCATGATGTCCCAGTACACATATTTAATTAGTGAGAGTTTATTAACGTCACCCCAGTGGTGCCGTCGTGCTGGGGAAGGGGCCAGAGACGTAACGCCCATCAGCACAGTGTCGCCCCTGTACGACATAACTATGTGTGTGTAGCCTGATGAGATGTCATCGCAAAGAAAGGGGTACTATTTGTAAAAATAGAACTCCAAATGTCTGTAATTATTTCCTCTTCCATTCGCGAACCCGACCCACCACAGCCAGTGTAACCAACGAAGTAACAAGTAAGGAAACCTGATATTCTCGAGTATGCAGCGGTGGAAAACATTGCCGTCATGTGTTTAAATTGGTAAGAGGTTTGATTTGAGCGATGAAAACCGATTCACTACGCAAAGTATTTGCCTTGAAATAATCTTGGTTGCTAGCGCCGCCATGCCGGAAGTTGTCACAGGGAATTGAATAGTATGATACATTGAATAGTATGATATCATACAGGGAATTGAATAGTATGATACAGTCGCTGACGTGGAGCTTTGGGAGAGAACTTAGCAAATTCCAGTAAATCAGGAGGTGAATAGAAGAGGTTGGCATTGGATCTGACAGTAAGAAAAACTTAAAAAAATATAGAGTATAAGTACAGTGAAACTCAAAGGGGCATAGAAATCAGGGAAAAAGACACATAGAGAAATAAATTAGAAAGTGAAGTTAAAAAGATGTTAAAGATATGAGGTGAGCTACATTCAATAGCAAAGGATAGGACGAGTTGGTGTGAGTTGGTTGAGGGCCTATGTGCCACTGAGGGGATAAACGACAGAAGAAGAATTTGTAGAATTCAAACAATGCAAAAACATTTTAAAATCTGTTAGCCTAACTGCTTCATAACAAATGTGTAATGTAAAGTAAAGGACCCTTTTCCAGGATTTCAGATGTATTGGGTATTTAACTGGATCCCATTTAAGGCTGGGTCCACCTGGCAGCCAGGGTTATTTCTGGAAAAAAGTATGGTTTCATCAGGAGCTGAACCCATGACCTTCTGATCTGCAGGCAAGCGTCTTGCCGATACACCACAGCGGCTGTTTAATGCACAATACATAAGGACAGAACAAACAGACAGTGTCATATATTATCAAAAAGGTCAACAGCTACTGACCCTAGCTGCTTCAACTTCTGTGGAATAGGTACTGGGTCAAAATCAACAGTCTGGCAGTAAGGTAACATTTTATTGATGACGTTCATCTTGTCTTCCCAGGCTTCTCCACGCTCAACAAGCATCTGAACCATTTCAATGTTGGATTCACTCAGCATCGTCACTGCCTTGATATTGCCAGCGTCATTCTCTCCAAAAAAAGTCAGCTGCACTTCTGCAATGACATCTGCAATCAACAGGCATGTGATTAGATGCATTTCTTGGCTTGTATACATTGGCATCATTAGCTGGTGGCTGTGCAGAATAGAGGGGATTAAATGGTATGATAGAATCACTAATGTAGAGCTTTGGGAGAGAACTAAGCTAGCTCCAGTGGACCAAGAGGTGAAGAAAAGACGCTGGTGTTGGATAGGACAAACACTGAGAGAAACGGAGAACAATATAACTAGAATGTCTTTGCATTGGAACCCACAGGGGCATAGGAATAAAGGAAAGCCAAAAAACACATGGAGAAGGGAGCTGGAGAATGAAGTTAAAAAGATGGGGAGGCCATAGGGAGAGCTGCATGCGACAGCAAAGGATAGAACGACTTGGTGTGAGTTGGTTGAGTGCTATGCTTCATTGGGGGTTAGAAAGGCAGAAGAAGAAGAAGATACATTGGCAGCAAACTATAACAATTTTATTACATCAAAAATTATTCTTTTATTCTTCTTCATATTTTGTTTCGTCTTCTTCTTTCACACCTGCCTTATATTTCACTGTGAATTTAAATAACGAGGAATAAAAAAATTCACTGCACAGTTTACTTCCAGAAATATTCCGCCATATCTTGTCAGGTGCATTTCTACAGTTTACATGAAAATTTAATGAAGTATAAAACATTCACCCTTTTAAGTGAATTACAGAAACGATACATCACACATCTTACTATGGATGTTTAATACTACACATGTGATTCTTTTGGTTAACCCTGTTACCAGGGAAAGCAATCTGTCTAGCTTTTATGGGTTTTTGATGATATAAAGTCTTTGGGAGAGTGGCTACTATGGCCATATGACAGCTCTTCTACAGGCTGTAACTGCAGTGTGTGTAGATGATGTGATTATCTTCTACTTCTTTACGTTCACCAGCTGTAAACTCTGGTAGAAAGTTCTGGCTGTTCATCCACTTCTGGACTACAGTCCTGTTCCAGAACCTGAGTGTTGTGTATGCATCCGTTTGACCGATCTGACACATTTGTATGCAGACTGATGGTTCCTTGCCTTTCCGACTTAGAAGGATAACGTGATTATGACTATATTTACCTTTAACAAAAATTTAAATAATATTAGAGGTGAAAAACACCTTTGTTAGAACATTTTCCTTTCCCAAACAAAATTACCTTGCCCCACATAGTGAACTGATGTGGGTTAAAAAAAATAAAAATTGCTTTTTTTTTTCTTTAACTCTTTGAGTCCCTGGGAACGCATCATACGTGCGTAGGTTCTTACCTAGAAGCCCAAGGAACGCATGATGTGTCGATTTTAGTCTCTCTTCACTACCCATTGGTTATGTGATGCTAAACCCCCTGGGACTCAAAGAGTTAATGACTGGTCGGTTATGAAGAAACTGTGGCCTCCCCACTTGCCGGTCTGCTTAAAGGTCTAGGTGTTCAACCCCTTGGAGTTTCACAAACACTGACCAAGTTCCACATTTGTTCTGCTTCTTCTTCTCTTTCCCTAGTTTCTTGGAGGCGGAGTTTCAGAGAATCAACTCTTTAAGGCCCATGAATTTTGACAGATTTGGCTAACATAGATTTTCCTTTACAAAAATGGCAGCTGGGGTGGTGTAAAAAAAAAGGCAATTGAGAATGTAAAATACTTCTAATCCCTACAAAAGTATATTTTTTTAAAGAGAAAAATAAACGTACATTTTGAATCTGATGATAAGTGTATGTTTAATACTGTTATAGTTAGTAGGAAAGAAGAATTCAGCAGGTGTTAATTTCACAACAACAGAATTTTTAAAAATACTAATTCTTCACTTAACATGGTTTTGCAGGCTCAAGAGCAGAGAATATCTAAATTTGAGAATAACACTTCAAAGTTTGTTCAATTTCCTAACAAATTCCAGTTATGATAAGTTTCTGGGTTGGTTTAGCACTCGGGTGCTCTAAGTTTCAACAGAGTGCTGAACAAAATTTGTAAGAAAAAAATTGCAGATAAATGGACCATTACACACACAATATCGACTTTGTGCAGTTATATACAGACTGTAGCTGCAATGATTTAAATGTAGCTTAGCCACTGTATGGTAGTATCTATTTGTTTGGAGCACTTTCCTTCTCTTACACCCTAAATACGGTAGCAATGGAACACTGTCTGTGTCAGACTCATCAGAATTTCTAGATACCCTTACAGCTAATCGCTCTGCTGTCGCTGGCGTAAATTCATCGTCTGAATTACTTTCCAAACAATCCATATTTTCATTATCATTATCAGAATTAACAACATTTGACTGAAATAATTTCAGAGCTTCGGCCGCAGAAAGATGCATTCTGCGACCTGTGCTTAAGGTTAGGATGTTGGTATCCATGGCACTCGAAAACGAACTTAAAATAACCTGCAATGTTGCTAGCTATGAATTAGAACAATCCGCCCACGCCTTGGAACCCAGATTTTTAATTAAAGGGAGACGTTAGAGTAACCTTCCCTGAATACTTTAAAAGTGGTTTGGAACATTAGAAACGAATATGGCACCGTATGTGAGCTGATAGTGTTGCCTAGGCAGATCGGAACTTCTATATCAACACTCACAGCGTTGCTCAGGCCTTAAAGAGTTAAAAGGACAAAGTTTGTGTAAAATAAATTTGGGGGAAATATAATTTTTTCGAAGATTCTTACAAGGTGAAATTATTAATACAGGAGTGCCCATTTTTATTGCTTAATTCATACAAGTTGTAAAAAGGCTACACATATAACTGAGTGGAGTTTCTATGAGTAAAAATCAACTAAGAGACATTCTTCTATAGAAAGTCACCTGCTAGCTTCCGAGCAGGTATCTGATAAGAACTGTGTCTTCTGAGTTATCTACTACATACTGAACAGGCACTTATTAAATCTGGCAGAGGATATGGCAATTAGGATGGGCATTTTAAGTGAGTATCCTATTTTGCTACACCCCTTACATGGTACACAAGATTTCTGTTAAAAGTTTTTAACTAACAGGAAAACATTTTTTTTTTAAACATATACATACTGGCCATTCAGACATACCTGGGAAAATCACAAATCTAAGAAAGATGCCCTGGAACACAACCAAAGGATGCTCCTCATCTGCACAATTCCGGATGTAGTTAATGAAGGCCATTATTATCAAATCATTGTTAACTGTTTTTGGCTGGAAAAAGAAATGATACTTGTTGAATTAATTATCACCCTCATCACTATTATATTATATCAGTCGTCCCTATATGGGATGCGACTTTTTGTTATTTGAAGCCCTACCCTGGCTTTTGCCAGGGGCCCTGAATATAGTCCAGCCATAAATATTGTCTAATGTCTGAAAGAGGTTACTAGGACCTCTCCACGGGTGATCCTCATCCGCGCCCGGCTCTCTAGCGTAGTTGGCTAAGCTTGACTTCGCGGTGACCGGGTGACGAACTCCTTGTGGTCTGGGTTCACTCCCGAGGGGTAGGCAGAAAAGCCACATTTCTCCCAGATTTATGGTACCTATCATGGAATCAAGGCCGAAGGATTGCGATATCCATAGTACCGAGCCAAACAGTTAAAAACTCATGGTTTCTGGTTTCATGGTTTTTGAAAAAAAAAAAAAAAAAAAGATCCTCATCCGCATGGTGGAACCTTGTGTCACCGGGTGTTTATCGCTTGTGTGATGTCCTGGGGAGGTACAACAAGAGAGAGAGAGAGACCATCATGATTATGTTGTTCCCATAACAGCCTGCAAGCAAGAAACAGTTCCTATCTAGCTCTCCCACCTCATGCACCGTTCTGCCAAAGGTAGTTATCTTCTTGTGTCCTCTGATATGACCAAGGCATTTCTGTTTCCATAATAAGGCACTGTTTAGTTTATGAGTCCATTTTCTGTGAAATCAATAAACAATTTAATATTTCTTTTCTCCTTGGTCCAAGGTATCCTAAGAAACTTTTTGCACCATTTCAGCTCATAAATTTGTTTTTCTGGGGAGTTGCTTTTGTGATATTTTTTTTTTTTAAGGATAGTAATGTGGTAGTTTGTCCTTGCATTCCAAATCCACATGGTTTTAAGCCTTTAACAAATGTTTAGATTACCAGAGCAAGCAAGTACTCTGCTCTGTGCTACTCTAAACTAATTATCACTACACATTAATTAGCTAAACTAGCAGGACTTTTTCCATTTACAGCTCTGAGTAAAGTAAAGGACCCCTTTCCTTGCCTTCAGATATATGGGGCATATAGGGCTCTAAAGATTCATCACCAAATCCCAGGGATCTTAACTCTTTTACCAGAGGATCATAGATGATGCCTGATTGCAGCAATAATGATGAAAACAAACACATAGGTATATTTGCATCCATGGGTGTCCAAATACACAGCATATTGTGGGTGACTTGTGTCGTGTTACTGGGCTGATTCCGTTTGCCTGACTAACCCCGAAAAACTCAAGCTCAGTAACACTTCCTGTAGAGTGACCATCTTCTAAAGGGACTTAAATAGTATTGATTTGTTCAGATAAGTTAGAGTTAACATGCTTATGTCCTTGACACGCCATACTGGGTCTTTATGCAAAGAACTTGTTAATTATACTTAACTTTCAAGTAATTTTTTTTTCTTTTACATGGGTCACTGATGACCTAGTGGGCTTTTTTAAACTACTGATGTATAAATATACACAAAAAATGTTGACCGCTGTACATGAGTAATATGTAGCAGACATGGTGCGTTGTTTGAGACTGAAAGAGTTAAAAACATACACTCAGGAACTGAAGCGTGGAGTTGTAAGACAAACCCATAACCTTCAGAGCTCAAAGCAAGTGGTTTATCCATTCGGCCATAAAGACTGAGTAACTAAATAAGTATTATTACATCCATTTAGCCACTTACCAGTGAAGACAGGAGATAGATGTGAATTCTGCGTGGGATGACAAAGTCAACTGTACCCGTCTGTATCCAAACCAAACTTGCAGTTTCCAAATGCAGCTGCCGCCTCAACAAATCAGGTACAATCACATGACCTGATGAATAAATGTAAATAATAAAAGACAGCAAAATTAATATTTTTAAAGTGAGGAAAATAGCAAACTGAACATCTGGAATAAGCAACTATAAAACAGAGGGTGGCCATTCTTCTTCTTCTGCTGTATTCGCCAATAAAGTGGCTGCTGGGTGACTGTGATGTGGTTTACAGCTAGGCTGTGATATTTGCACCTTTTTGGACAAAACATCTGATTTCAACACAAATAATAAAAAAACAGGGCTCTGAAATCTGCATAGTTCATGACATCCCCCTCTTGCTTCAGGTAACGTACTTAATTTCTGCTTCTTTTGTGTTTATCAGAAGATATAACTGCATTGTACCGATTTACAGCATAGCTATGCTATATCTGCGCCTTTCGGACAACACATGACAACTTCTGACAACTTCTACTGGCATTTGTTTCCCAGGTCAGCCTTCCCGGAGTTGATTTTATGGTGTGGACTTTGTGGATTTTACTGACTATATATTCTTCTTCTTCATGTTCACCAGCTGTAAACTTAGGTGGAAGCTTCTGGCTGTTTGTCCACTTCTGGGCTTTGGTCTTGTTTCACAACTTCACTGTTGCGTGCACATCCATTTTACAGATCTGACATTTTTGTGTGTGCAGACTGTTGATTCCTCACCTCTCAGGCAGATGCACTCAGATTTCGAAGCAAACAATCCTGATTAGTTGTCTTCCTTTGACGACATGCTTGTTAGAGTAGAGGGCAGTGGGTCTATTCCCCCCCCAACCCGACATTTATAATGGGGCACCAGAACCCATTCAAGGAGGCCACGAGTAATCAGTGAGAGGTCAGCTGTAATGCCTCTGTAATATTCTGTATCCTGTATCTTCAGTGCATTCACAGAGGTCTCTTGAAGTTCTCCTTCAATGTTGTCAATTGCTATGCCACCAGGGAGTAACATAAATTTTCCGCACTGGCTACCACCTGACCCTGCTATGCCAGTGGAGGGAAATGCGCAAGGAGAAGAGGGGGGGGGGGGGGGGGGTTCAAGAAATTTTCTGCACTGGGTACCACTGGACCTTGCAATGCCACTGGAGGGAAGGTGCAGGGAGGGGGGGGGGGGGGGGGGGGGGGGGGGCAAGAAATTAAGAAATTTCTCTGCACCTGGTGTCACCTCTCCTCGTGGGTATGACCTGACCCGACCTTACAATGCCACTGGAAATCTTCCATACTGGGTACCACATAACTGTGCATGCCACTAGGGGTGACTAGAAATTGTCCGTACTACTGGGTACCACAAAATTGTGCTATGCCATAGGTTGCATCACTCAACAGATGAAGGTTGCTTTTTAAAAACAATAGTTCATATGTCATAACTGCAAACTGTTATTGAACAAAAAGAATTAAAATTGTCATTATTGTCCTAGTTACATTTTTCAGGGTGGTGTGGGTGTAGACACTTTTGGAAAAGGGTGGGGCGGGGGGAGTGGTGAAGGGAAAGTGTCTTGAGCCCAAGGATCTAGTACCACATGACTAGTGAGGTCGTCTATCTCCTGACCAGCCGAACAATATACTAGACCACACTCAACTCAATTTGAAAAAAAAAAAAAAAAAAAAGACTGCCATTTCAAGTCTTAATCATACACAAACCCAAAATGAACTTACCATACAACAAAGGCTGGTTACTTAAAACATGATCTGCTGCCTTCTGCCAAACTTTATCTGTAAGTCCTGCTTTTCTGTCAATTGACACTACTCTTACATAACAACTTCCTCCTGAGGTAGTTACATCCCCTGATCCCAGATTTGGATTTCCATCATCAATGCCTTCCATTATATCAGCCTTTGATGATTCATTTCCTGACCCCGTTTTGCTGGTCTTAACCTGTTTACCAGCTTTTTGTCCGGCATTTGCCTTCTGTTGTGGGGAAGGAAGCTTCTGCAATCTTGCAATGAAATTATCTGGAAGATGAGGCAAGTAAGGATGTACCAGCCTTTCGTTCTTGGTAAACTCGGCATCAATGTACACAGTAGAAGGTTGGAAAACCTCTAGTGGAGTGTTGTAGTCTTTCTGGTCATCCAGGTTCTCTTTATATGATGGCTGACGGACACTGCTTCCATACCCAAAGATTGACCGAGACACAATTTGTTTGTTGAGCTCTGCTTTGTTGAGGGAGAAGAAATCAGCCAGCCTGTGGATTAACCCCATGGACTGGACTCTGAGGACTGCGCTTCTGGAGGGTAGGTTCTTCAGTGGAAAGTCTATGAAGGAACTCCGGTCTGAGTCAGATAAGTTGTCCACCTGCTCCCTCCTATCAGCCATGAAGATACTGGGCAGGTATCTAAAGGAACACAATTAATACAATTATTACATAATGAATGAGAAAGTTTAGGGGAAGAGAGGCAGAGATGAAGAACAAGAGAGAACTAGCTGGAAGGTATCTATAGGCATACAACAAATTTAAAAAATAATAATAATGAATTGGAAATCTGGAGTGAAAGAAGCACCGAGGACGACCAAGAGAAACGATGCTGGATAGTTTGGCATCATGTTGTGGATAACATCTACATTAGAAATGACTGAAAAGTTGTCCACAATTCACTTCCATACATCAGGCCTGCTGTGATGCAGTGGCTAGATGCTCACCTGTGGATCGGAAGGTCGTGAGTTCAGGTCTCGACAGAGCCAGACTTTTTTTTTTTTTTTTTAACGACCTTGGCTTCCAGCTGGACCCAGCCTTGAGGAGGTACCCAGTATAATCCTGGGAATTATAGGTGGCCAGCGTGATGTTGACCCCACCACCCACCAAGTGCCGATTGGTCTATAAAATATAGGTCAAGCCTATATGCCTAATGTGGCGTCCGTGGCTAAGGCGTTGCGAGTCCGACTCGTGAGCCAGCATACCGCGATCGAAACCCACTGCAGGCTGCGTGGATTTTTGTCGTGGTATGGGACGTCACAGGTCGACCCAGCCTAAAATGGGTACCAGGATGGGCTGTCCTGGGAAAGTAAATGCTGACCACATTACCCACAGAGTGCTGATGGTCTGTAAAAATATGGGACGCTCTGCCCATATGCCCGATGCGCCGAAAGGCGTGAAAAGGGATCTTTACTTTTTACTTTTATATGCCTAATATAAGTGAAGGCAAGGAAAAGGGTTCTTTACTTTTACTTGACATCAGAACTGGCTCTGTACAGCATTTTCACCTCAACTGACAAAGACATATTGCATAAAATACTATTTATCTGTGTGTTTTTTTTTTTTTCAAGTATCCAGAAACTATGAAGTGTAAACCCTTTGGCTCGTCACTATGGATATCGCAAACCTTCGGCCTTGATTCCATGACAGATACCGTAAATTTGGGACAAATGTGGCTTTTCTGCTTACCCCAAGCAAGAACCCGGACCACAAGCAGTTTGCCACCCAGTCGCCACTCAGAGAGTTTTAACCAAATATGCTAGTGAGCCGGGAATTTATCTGATTAAAAACGGCTTTTAACTAAACCACAGTGATCACAAACATCTTAGGTTACTAACTTCATAAAACTTCCCATCAACGAGGACTGTCTTTGAACCACCGATGACATTCTCACTGAGTGAACTGATGGGTTTCTTCTCACACTTGACCGTGGACTTTTGACAGGGCTTGACGTGAGTGGCTTGGGCTCAAGTATGTCTATGTTTTCATACTCAGATGAGCTAGTCAACTGGTCTTGTCTTTGCTTGTAAGCTGAGTCTAAATTTCAAGTAATATAAAATTAAAACTACAGTAGTAAAAACGAACAGGTTTGTTAATAAATGTTAAACAACTTAGTAGACTTCTAAGTCTTTATCTCAGCTGCGCTCAAATACAATATATCTTGCTTATTAAAATGAGCAAACAGTCATTTACTGGCAAAAAACTCAGGCAGAAAGTTCTGGTTGTTTGTCCAGTTCTGGATCTTAGTCTTGTTTCAGAACTTGAATTTTGAATGCATATCCATTTTACAGATCTGCTTATTTGTATGCAAGGATGTGGCATGAAGAGTTAAGAACATTGGAACTAGAACCCAATAAGTTCACAGTGAGTTGCATGGGACCCATTGTCAGGAAAACAAGAATAGATCCACAGTCTTCCTAACAAGCATGTCATAAGAGTCGACTAAGTGAGCAGCTTACTTCGAAGCCGGAGTGCATCTACCTCAGAGGCAAGGAACCAACTGTCTGCATACAACTAAGACACATCTGTAAAATGAGTGTGCATGCAAAACTCAGGTTCTGGAACAAGTCTAAAGTCCAGAGGTGGATGAACAACCCGAACTTTCTGCTGGAGTTTACAGCCAGTGAACGTGAAGAAAGAAGAAGAAGAATAATGAATGAGTTCAAAATTATCAAACAGACAACTCACTGTATGAGTTAAGAGGCCCCAACAGCTGTAAACCACAATAAAAGATGCCAATTGCCCTTATATGGGTGAATGTAGAATTGGAAAAAGATGGAAACAAATACTCTACATGTGGGAGCGGGGGACCCCATTGTGGGAAAAATGAGAACAGACCCACTGCTTCCCCAACAAGCATGTGTAGGGGTTGATTAACTGGGGACTCCCTTTGAAGTCAGAGTGCATCTGCTCGAGCGGCAAGGAATAATCAATGAACACAAATAGGCCAGTAAAGCAGATGTAGACACAAAACTCAGACCCTGACACAAAGCCAAAGTCCAAATGTTTAAACAACCAGGACTTTCTGCCAGAGCTTACAGTTGGTGAACAAAGACAAAGAAGAAACAAATACCAAAATTCAAACTATATTGGCTTGTGTAAAAAATGGACATCTTCTCCTTTAAATACTTTCAATATTCTAAAAATAAAGGTTACAGATAAAAAGAACACTTTTCAAGGAATGATAGTCAGAGATGCATAAGAACACTACTCCAGAAAAAAAAAGAGCAAGGCAAACAAGAACACTATTCCTGAAACAACAGCCAGACAAACAAGAACAAGAACACTATTTGAGAAAACATTATTCAGATACACAAGAACACTATTTATCAAACAATAGCCAGACAACAAGAACAGGATTCCTCAAACAACAGCCAGACAAACAAGAATACTGCTCAAGAAACTACACTCAGAGACACAAGAACACAATTCAAGAAACAATTTTATTTCAGAAGCAACAGTAATTCAAACAAAAACACCACTAATCAAATAACAGCCAGACAAACAAGAACACTGCTCCACAAACAATAGCTAGACAAACAACAGCAGGACAAACAAGAACATTATTCCAGAAACAACAGCTAGACAAACAAGAACAGTATTTGATAAACAACAGCCGGACAAACAAGAACACTATTCCACAAACAACAGTCAAAGACAAACAAAAAGACTACAACTCTTACCCATAGATTTGAACTGATGCAACCGATTGGAAAGTATAGAATTCTGCAGTGGCAGTTCTTTCTTTGCCTGCCTTGATGTATATACTGTGCTCTTCGATGGCAGATTCAATGTAGATGGTGGGATGCTCGCCCGCAACTTGGGTGCTACATGAACTTCTGTATTGTTCTCCAAAATCACACATGGTGCCTCAGGTTTTATATCAACTGTTGAACAAAGTAATTCAAGCCTTAAAAATTTAAAGGTCATAGTAATAATAGAGACAGAATCAGCAATGAGGCAGATTTTTTATAATTTATATTAGCTCCCCGTTGAGGTCGATCTAGCCAAAATTTAGGAACCCGAAGGCTCCCCTGAGGGTTCTGGGGCCCCATTTAAGGGTGGAGACTGCTCCATGTGGAAAAGCAAAATAAATAAGCACAGCTGTAAAAGTCAATGGATACAATTCACCTGTATTGTCTATCTTCTTACACTGATAAGAGAGTTGGACTATCACTGTGGAAATGGAAAGAAGGATACATGCTTTAGAACATAATTGCTATAGACAAATTTGTACATATTAGCTATTTCGAGCCAACAACAACAAAATATGTTAAAGACTAAATAATTTTGCAGCATATTGGGGGGGGGGGGGGGGGGGGGGGGCTCTGGGCCTTTCTGGCTATGGGGAAATGTTGCATCCTCGCCTGGTTCAAGCAAATGGTGAGAGTTGACTCAATTGCAAAGTGAACATTCGAGGGTAGTTGAAGAAGAAGCGGCATTGTGGGAGGGGGGGGTGTGTGCAAAAAAAGGGGTGGGGTGGGGGGGCCAAGAGGAATTTGGAATGACAACTTCAAGAAATGGACGTGGTTAAACTGCTATACATCAGGTCAACAAGTGGAACACAGAGAAAGAGAAACATGGCAGGTTTGTGTGCAAGTGCTTCCACCAATCCACCTCCACGACCCTGACAGGTCAAGGGTTATGTTATATTAACAAACATGTCATTTAAGGCAACTAAACAAAGGGGTAGGGTTTGCTTAAAATTCCACTTTCTGGACCTAGAGTCCAAATGTTTCATTGCCCAGCTACTAAGCTGAGTGTTTGGTGCAACAATGTGAGCTGTGGTTTTCATGTGAAATGTTTTCTTCTGTTGTTCTGTGTTGCTGCCAGCATTAAAATAGCGGGTGGGTAATTTACCTTCAGAATGGTGTGTACTTCTGCAGGTGCAATGTCGGCTTTCCTGACTGACCACCTGCGCCAACAGTGAGCTGTAATTCTTGTATGAGACTATTTGTGTTGGCACATTTGACAGTTGCCGTATGCATTTTTACTTTGCATCTGCAAGCTTCAAGATTTTGCTGGGACTGACAATTTTTTCACTAGTTTCAAATGGGACCAGGAAAGAATATTTCAGGTGATTTCCACTAGCACAGGAACAGAGCAGTCATGGGATTACCTGTTTTGTAGTTGTGTTGGAACCTCCACCAATGACAGGTTGACTGGTTGACAGCCTATACTCCACTGGGAGATAAAAGGTAAAAGAAGCCATAAATTACTGCCTGCATTTACCATTTTTAAGAGTGCAGGCAGCCAGGTCTCTGAGCCTGAGGATTTAGGGCGGCATAACAAATGCTGTCGCAACCGATTGTGCAGATTAGGATTTTTTTCATTGCCCCTGATAGAAAAACCCATAACCTTAGCGAGGATTCAAACCAGGGTCTCCCAATTAAGAGCAGTCTTCTTAACCATTTAGCTAGCCACTCCTCGACAAAGAAGAAGCAATAAATCTTTATTTGTATTTTTGTTTGGATTTATGTTTCAGATACGCCTCTGAGAAGAGCAGCAGATGGTAGCACAGTAGCCAGATCATGGCAATTCAACTGGCAGTCCGCAGGCCAACTTGGCCAGTGGAGGCCTAGCAAGTGGCCCACGGATCACTGCCAGTTGTACTGTATTAATGATCTTTCACTGCTAAAGCTCGAGCCTTTGTCCCGTGACAATGCCTATTTTAAACAATTTTGTCCCTTGGTAAATTTAGTGGAGCAGCCCTGAACTAGACGCTCGCCCATCTGCCCTAAGGTCTTGTTTTTTTACTACTCGCACAAGTGAATTGAAAAAAAAAATTACCTTCTTCTCGATCGACCAGCCTAAAATGGGTACCAGTTAATGTCACAGGAAGTAAAAGTAATTAAACGTGTCAAACTCACCGACTTTCAAGTAAACACACATAGACTTCTGAATCCAAACTGGCAAAATCTGCCCTTTCCAAACAACTCTGACTTGATCAAGAAGAACTTCTTCAATACGGCCAGCATTTCTTTCCTGTAAATAAATTTAATTTTTACACATTTTGCATATTTATATATGGTAAATCAGATCATCATCCCCATTATCCAAATCAAGTGCCTGTTCTGTAAGCCTGAATGCAGTAGATAACACTTATATGTACTGACATTGTTTTTTTTTTTTTTAAATAATTCCCTGTCCAGGACAGAAGTCGGTAAAAGTAATGTTGGTCACCCCTCCCCCCCCCCCCCCCCTTACCTCGTCCATATACACACTAGCTCACTTCTGATTGGTAGTTTTTGAACCTGTCACCTTGGCACAAAGTTATGGGGGCTTTCAGCAATGCTGTTGATATATTTCAGCATGCCAGCGCTTTTTACACTCCAAAAACATGGAGTAACTGGTCCTAACACAACCCCCTTAGAGAATGCTGCAACCGATGGCACATGCATTCTCTTTCTCGGAATCAAAACGCAAATGCAAGACATAACAGAAAGCAAACAACAGAGCGGGACACACACGTAACCTTCAGGAAAGTCGACCAGCCCAACAAACTTGTGAATGAAAAGTGACCTACTCTATTTGGGGAGATTAACCTGAACCTAACCCAGAACCATAATCCACCCCCCCCTTTTAAAAAAAAATATATTTCTTAGTTTCATGTTGACCTTTGTCGTTTGTCTCTGTTGACTTATCCGCTGAGTTTGTTGGTCACAGTTTGTGTTTCTGTATTTAGTGCTAGACTGACAGAGACCTTGGTCGAAAAACTCCCTCCGCTGAGCAATTGAATACAATTGTATGTTGTATTTAGCACTAAAGGTTTAACAACCAGTGACCTAAAGAGTCACTTTTCTTATGTGAGTCCAACAGAAGCAAACCTCTGACAGCCTGTGTATAACAGTTACATTGGGATACGAAGTAATCTGATGTCCTGTGTGGCAAGGGTTATACTCTGTATGTAATGAAAGACAGGATTCAAACCCCTTTGCACACATACACTAATAAAATGGGCCATGGTTCCTTTAGAATCCCAGAGAAAAAAAATCCTTAATGTTTAGTTTTTTTGTTAACATAGGTCACTAACAAATTTGTTTCAATTCATTTATCTATATGTGCTTAAAAAAAATTTCAAAATTCATAAAGAATTATGAAGGGAGTTTTTAATAAACAGGAACAGGGTGAAGCACTGAATGGAATACATTTCTCTGAGCCTCAAACAAAAACATCTGTATCCGGTGACTCCTGCTTTTACCCCATGTTCTTTATTATTGAGGCTTAGGGGAAAATCTGACATCAAGTCAGCTTAAAAAAAAAAAAGAGAATTTTCTTGCACCACCTTGCTCTGTCTCTTTTTCTTCACATCCTTCCAGTGGTCATAACATGTTCCAGTTTCCTTCTTCTCATAACATGACTAAAAAAAGTTATGACTGTTTCTTTCCGAGGTCTATGATAAGTTTTAATTAACAACAGTACTAAATTTGAAACTCGGCAAAAGCTCACCAGAATCTCCCAGTCATCTGTAGATAATGGTTCCACCTCTACTTGCCGAGCTGATAACACTTGTGACTTGATCCTTCTTAAAGGTAACTGGTGAGAAAACCAAAGTAAGTGAGAAAATAAAAGATCCTTTTCCCACCCCAGGCACATCAAGGATATAGTTAGTAAATGACCCATCCCCCCGCCCCCTCCCTCCCCCCCCCCCCCCCCCCCTTTTTCAGGCCTAATTGGCATATAGAGCTAGACCTACATTTTACAAACCAATTGGCACATGGTGAGTAATGACAAAATTTAAGGTTGGATCGACTTGGTAGCCAAGATTATTTTTGAAAACAGTCCGGTTCCATCAGAACCAGAACCCACGAACTTTGCACCTGCAAGCGAGCACCTAGCCGCTACACCATGGTGGGTGGTGCCAGTCATACAGTACAAGACCCATATTTGACAGCCCAATCGCCACTCAATAGGTGAGGTCAACATCATTTCTGCCCTCTTTGCTTCCCAGGGAATTATCTGAGAGCTAAGACCAATTTGTAAAAGAAAAATTTGCCTCAAAGCCCATTTAACCCTAGACCTTCAGGCAAGCATGCAAGAATCTAGCCACTACACTATCAAAGCTCCCAAAGGTAGCTGTTTAAAACAATGCAAGGTTATTCAAAATGATGGATACAATTTCATTCATTTACATTTATTTAAATATAAATGATATAATAACTAACATACATACAAGAGAGAGAGGAAGATCTAAAGTTTTAAATATTACCATTAGAGCGCAGTTGCATAACCTGCAGAACCGTACCAGTGAACACAGTTATTCAAGAGATGCGTCTTTGTGTGGGGGATGAGTTCGGCTATCTCTTAGATTTTTCCGAGCAGCAGATGGCAGTGATACTAAACATCTATAACCTTTATTGTAAGTTTTTCAAATCAAAGCCTAGACCTTCCTCTCTTTCTTGTATGTATATTTTTAATAAGTAATGTATAGACAAGGAAATATGCATGAATGAAAGTGTATCCATCATTTTGAATAACCCTGTATAACTAATCACATCTATAACTTCCTGTTGCTTCCTTGCTAAAATCTAATTTCAAGAGGTTTTCATTCTAGCAGACAATACTTCCTATACCAGTCGCACAAGGAAGAAAATCTTAGACATAATGAAAGCAGAGCAGCCAGAGGTCGACCACACAAGCAATGGATAGCTGGAATATCCAAAGCCGTAAATACCCTCATCTATGTAGCACATATCCAAGCTCGCTCCCAATACTTCTTCTTCTTCGCATTCCCTAGCTGCAAACTGGTGGAAAGTTCTTGTTGTTCACCCATTTCTGGACTTGAGACTTGTTCCAGAACTTGAGTTTTACATGCACATCGGTATTACAATCTGACTTTTTCATATGGAGACTGCTGGTTCCTTGCCTCTCAGGCAGATGTAGTCTGACTCAAAGAAACACCCCTAATTAGGCGCCTCCTATGATATGCTTGTTTCAGGGGTTTGGGGGAGGGGGGCAGTGGGTATATTCTTTGTTCCCCAGGAATTCACATGGAGAAAATATAATTCAATATAAAAAGAGCCCAACAACCAGATCCTTGCTATATGACCATGGCACAGACAGTGGTTTTTTTTTTTTTTTTTACTTAACTGATTTATGGCATTAAAGATCTTCTACTTTGACAAGGAAGGACAATAGCCATTGTTACCCATAAAGCAACAAATCGCAAACTGTTCCTTTCCATGACGCTAAATGGCAAAAATGGTAAATTTGTGATGATGCTGTAAATACCAAGTAAAAAACAATAACGGCATAAAATCAGTTAATGAGCACAGACAGGTAGTACTTACAGGATCTCCGTCTTTCAGGCCCAGCTTGCTAGCATACCATCCATTAAGCTGTACTCTGTCACCTGAGCACAACTCAATGGCCTTCCCTTGAAGACTAAAATAAGCTTTCTGTTCCCTGCCCAAAGCATCTTCGTATATAATGACCTAAATCAAACAAATACAACACATATACATACTGTGATGAGCCCAGTAACGTTAAGCATGTGCTCTAGCCTTTAAAATTAACAGTTTTACTATAAGATGCATTCATCTGAAACCCGTTCCAATGGCTTTAATACAAAAGAATGAAAGAAAGAAACATCAACAGGTGTGGCAGAATTAACAAAGCATTTACTTTGAATTAATTGTGCACCATGGGTTGGTCAGAAAAAGTCCATGTAGGCATTCAGGCAAGCATTGCATTGTTTAGGTAGGTGAAGAATGCCATCCACAAGGAAAGACTGTGGTTTCTCACTGAACCATGTGTTCCTCCTTTAGATGGTCGGTCAACCTCCATGGTACCCACTGTAAATACACCCTCCAATATTGTAGTTTCTTATGACAGTTTCTTATGAACAACCTTCTGAACTGTAAAAAGTGGCACATCAAATTTTACTTGGCTAGTGAATTTATTCTTTAACAATGGTTCACCTGTATCGTTGCATCAATTGTGGTGATGGTTTTTTCGGTTGTAACAAGATGTGCTTTACCCAGCCATAGAAAATATGTTATGAACTCAAATCCTTTCCCCCAAAAAATTAGCATCCAGGCTGTCACTGCTGTCTTTGATGGAAATTTCTTACTGTAAACTAAACTGTCGTTCAAAATGGACGCTAGGCACGGTCACTGTTTTAAGCCGTGGCAAATTTGTTGCTTCTGCCAGACGGTGGCTGTTGCATTTTTGCTCCATTTGTAGACTGAAAGGATATAGTTTCATCGCCCAGCTTCTGAGTTGAGTGCATGGCATGACACTGTGAGCTGTGGATTTCATTTGGAATGTTTTTCGACTGTGACCAACATGGTGGTGTGAATTGTAGTTTCATAAAATGGCGCGATGCCTGATGTCACGATATTGATGGTGCCATGTGATTAAAATTAATTGCATGTGCAACTGCTGATCTGTTGGTGACTTCTGCTACCATTCATGATGAACAGCATTTCTAATGTCGGACTGTTTGTGTTAGCACTTCGGACGGCTACCGTACACTTTATTGCGTGTGTATGCTAGTGCATATACTGAAACAATCTGTCAAACTTTCCACAAGGGACTGTGATAAACATTCTGTGTTTTTCGTTGGCACAGGAGCGGAGCAACTATGGGGTGACCTGTTTGTTATGAAGCTGAAACTCAGATTACCAGATTACTGTATACTGCCTGCATTCTTCCATATATGTCCACTGGTCGACATCCTTGAATCACTGCTTTCTGAGCTTCTTTAAATGGATCAACCAGGCCTCTTTCATAAAGGTCAGAATTTATGCATCATGGGATGATAAGTATGTGGTCACATGCTACTGGATTCATTGGTTATCACATGACTATGCTCATAAATACTATGACACGAGCATGTTCAATGCAAGCAATTATGTGCAGTGTGGCACAAAAGGGTTTCAAATGTATCTTCCTAATAAGAAAGGTAACATTTACAGAGACCACATCACAAATGATGAAGTTTGCCATATCATCACTCAACACATTGGCAATTATGATGCAATAGACTTGGCGCTTGCACATTTGAAGCCTGTCTGTTCAGCCAAATGCAGTACCTAAATTTTCCTTGGTCTTTCTCTTTTTCCCCTCAAATGAGCCCCGTAGTACTGTTTAGGAGAGGCTGGTAGAGGTCAGCTCATCAATCATCAATTTCCCTCGAAGTCGGAGTACAGCTGCCCATGAGGCAGGGAACAACAAAACGGTTGTACACGCAAAACTCAGGTCTAGGTAAAAGCCAAAAGTCCAAGCGATTAACCGGGACCTTCCGCCGGAATTCACAGCCGGTGAACGAAAAAGAAGAAGAAGAAGAATCAATTCTCTTGATGCCTAGTGGCAAATGAGGCTTCAGACAAGACTTTCCATGCTTTCCAGTCCTGTGCAATCTTCAGTGCAGTTTTCCAGGTCAAAGATGCAGCACTCAGTTTAGTTTCTATCATGCATCTTCATGCTGTTTTTGGGCACCCCTTCTTTTTCTTTCCCTCAGGTGTCCAAGTGAGAGATCTTTTGGCAGGGATATCAGGATTCATTCTCACAATGTGGCCAAGTCATTTCAAGCCAGTTCCATCTTCTCTTTGTTACAATACTGTCTAGAGTTTCCTGGTTTTGTGACTTGAAGTAGTTAAGTGTTTGAGACTGTATCTGGGTAGAACATTTTGATAATACTATGTAGACACTGGGAATCGCTGTGGCAGAGTGGCAAGACACTCACCTGCGGATCGGAAGGTCATGGGTTTGTTCGCTGGCGGAGCCTGACTTTAATAAAAAAATGATCTTGGTTCTCATATCAACCCAGCATTGAGTGGGTACCGGGTGCAGTCCCAGGAAGTAAAGGCTATCGGTGTGATGCTGATCACATCACCCATCTTGTGCCAATTGGTCTATAAAATATAGGTCTAGCCTTATTTGCCCTATATGCCTAAAGGCGTGGAAAAGTGTCCGTTTCTTTTTACTTTTTTATGTAAGGTGGAAGGTGTATAGCTTGTGTGAATACTTTTTGGTCATTCTACAGCATTCTGCTCTATAAAGAAGAACTGGCAAAATGATGCTCTAGCTTTGTTCAGGCGTGACTGTATGTCTTCCTATATCCCTCCCAGTAGGGACACCACACTGCCAAGATATGTGAAATGTTCTACACTTTCAAGTGTTTGGTTATTTATGGTCATTGGTTGCTGGTTTGGACTGTTTGTCCTGATCTTAGTTTTCCTTGTATTTTTTCTCAGTCCCACCATTTCTGCTGTGCAGTGTAGTCTGCTACTTTTCTCTTGTATATGTTCATGTTTGTGTGATAGGAGTGCTATATCATTTGCAAAATCAAGGTCCTTGAGCATGGTGAATTATACAGGTCAACTGCATTTTCCATATTTTTATTGTTATTAAAAGAAGTTCAAAGCAGCTTGCCAACCAGAGGAGCAACAGTAGCCAATTTATCAGTCTGGTCCACACACTCAAATATCCTAGCCAGAAAATCCCATAAAATCCTGCTGATCTAAGTCTTACCAAACCATGCATGCCAGTCTTTGCCTAGGTCATTAGTTTCTCATTCTCAAGACATTCTCTGAGTCCAATACAATTACAAGTTTCAAACTGCTTCAGCATCAAAAATCAAGTGAAAATACCAATGTACATATGCTGTGTCAGGACTATTCAGGCAAGTGGTGTTTATATTTTATTTGAACAAAAATCCTACTTGCAGGCACCACATATAGTTAATGATGCAACAGCATCATGTTATTAGATAGACACAATCCTCTTCTTTTCTTCTACATTTATCCCCCAAAGAAGCATAGGGACCTCCATCTACTCATGCCATCATGCTTTCTTTGCCTATGTTTGCAGCTCACTCTATTTCATCCCTATTTCATTTATTTAAGTCTCTAATTCTACATAGTTCTAGTATTCTGGGCGGCAAATTTTGAGATTTTCTAGGTGAAAGGAAGTAAACTGAGGAGCTAGACTCCTTTTGACACTCTCTGTACCCCTTCATAATTCTTCTATGACGTCTCACTCTTCCTCCTTTGTTTCTTGGTTGCATTTTTATTACTTTCTGTTTTAAATACTTTTTTTTTTTGTTTCAAAGTATTGCTGATTAGTCTGTAGTTAGAGTTTTCGGACGAGGCTGGCAGCTGACTCCAAAGGTTGTTGTTGCATCCTTAGTTGCTTCATAAGAAATGCCTGGTAAGTTGCAGTGTTAGGCTTTCCTCTGAATAACGGGCACTAAAGATGGCGGCTGCAAAATATCCTGACGAGCCTCAAACAAGACAAACTAATTGCAGATCTAAGGACCAACATTGGCTTACTCTCCAAGGAAGCAGATCTGGTCTTGCAGTGGATACCAGCCCACTGTGGTATTCAAGGAAATGAGAGAGCAGATGAGTTGGCAAAAGCTGGAAGTAATCTTCCATAATCTCATCCACCACACAGCTACAAAGAAACCAAAACAGTGCTAAAGTAGTCTTTCAAGCGGGAGTGGAGAAGGCAGAATAGAGATTACAGACCAGAGAGTAACAGCATAAACAAACTCAATAGGAAAGAAACATCAATTTTTAGACTTCGGACTGGACACTGTGGTCTTCGAGCACACTTGTACAGGATAGGCACAAAAGAATGAGCACATACTGCAGTACTGCCCTTACCTCTCCCAGCAAAGACTGTGGATCTGGCCCAGGGGATCCACATTGCGAGAGAAGCTATGAGGGACCGGTGGCGACCTTAAACGCACAATCCTATTTTTGACCCAGATGGGACTCAGTGTTTAGCATGACTGATGTCGAACGCAGAAGAAGAACATTCAGATGGTTAGGAATTGATCCTGTATTTATGGGTTCTTGCGGTTTTCTATCCACAAAGGCTACTGCCTACCCGTCTGTCTGCTCCATGGATGTGTTTTCTCTTTTTTACGCTGTTGTTAAACTTCTCAGTCACAGTTCAGTGGCTTTTATTTACCAGTCTGACACTACCAGCTACCACTACCACCTACCTCGTCATCTCTGTTGAATCCGGTCGTACGCCGAGACGAACTGTTTTGGAACGATTCTACCAGAATCAGAAAACAGTTCTTGTTTTGGCCATATTGTAGTATTGTAGTAGTTGTGTTCATAGTTAATGAAACTATGATACAAATTCTAACAGACCAGAAAAGCCGGAGATCGGTTGTCTACCTCCCAAGTTTGTGTTTGTATTTGTCTCTCAGTGCGGAAAGTCCCATTAGTCTATTCTATAGCAGACAACCAAGGTGAAATCAATCTAGCAGTTTACTGTCATCAACAAATAAATTGTCAAGGCCCTTTTGGAACAAGTAACGGAATCAGTAAAGAAACAAGATTATTATGGTCGGGAGAGAATGAGGCACCTGAGTGTAACCAGAGGGTTTGGCCGACTCGCTACACTCAGAGGAAAGCCGAGACGGACCTATAACTAGATTGTGACCGGTACCATCAGTATTGAAACTCTTCGCTGGCTGCTGAAGATGAGGACGGAGCACGCATGGGAATGCCCCGAGTGCTGTGATGTCAATTCTAGACTTAACTAAGTAACAACAAATTGCTCTATATCAGATAGAGGAGATTAGTGAATGCCTAGGATCTAAAGAAGTTATAAAGAAATCATCATACGATGTGTAAAACGTAAATCAAGTACTAGGACAAATGTATTGTTGTGCTTTCAGAATCGCCATACTTACTGGAACCTAGGGGCGTGGCAAGGTCAGATGGCACCCGGTAAGTGAAAATTTCCTTTACCCCCGATATAAACGATATTTTCGTAATTTTGCTATTTCCCCCCCCCCCTTTTTTTTCCACCTCCGTTTCGTGATAATGATACCCGGGCGACCTACACCACCTCTCTACGCCACTAGGACAGAGCCATTGAGCACCAAACCCTCACAGTTACCGGTATTTACCAGAATGTGTATTTAAACAGGTGGTGGTAAGCCAACAATGTGCATATGACAGTAGCGCTTTAAAAAAGGATGCTTAAAAAGATGCCGTTACTGCGTGCAGTTAGGTACGCCAGAAGAAAAGCCTGTAGGCCGAAAACAAACGAAATCCTGCTAAATCCTATACATACATACATACACACATGCACACACACACACAGACAGACAGACAGACAGACAGACATACACAGAGTAAACTAAAAAGCTGTTTAATGTAATGATTACAATTTATTTGATTGATTCAATTTAGGACCTGTAGTTTGTGCACGTGGTTCGTCTAGATTTGTTTAGCCATCTTGTGTGTTAGTGTGTGTAACACAGAGTTGCTGAAATATTCCGTGTCTGGGTCTTGGTGAAATATTCTAGGACCCCTGCAGAGAAGAAACCCTTGTCTGTTCTTGAATTCTCCTGTTTTTGCTCTTCAGCGGGAAATTATTACTTTTTGTCCTAATTACAATTTTCCTTAGCCTCCTACTTCCGTGTTTTTCCTAATCCTTTCTTCTCGCTAGCACACACACACACACACACACACGTATATATATTCGTTAGTACTACTGCTGGTTGACCACTTGGCCACTAGACCCCCGATAACCGTGCAGGTCTGAGGCTTAAATGTTGATAAATGAGCTTTTCAGCTTTTTTCACCCCATCTCAAGGGCTGCGAGATTTGGTAGGGAATTCCTAGGAAGTTTCCTGGAGTGTCTCATAGTATTGGGAGGGGAGGTTAAGGTTAGCGTTAATTTTAGTCGTTATTTATGTAACCCTTACCCTAACCCCCCCCCCCCCACACACACACACACACACACACACACAGTATGCACGGTGAGGAACTCCCTACGAAATCTCGGAGCCTTCGAAGTGCGGTGAAAAACACGAAAAGAACCTTAATGAGTTTAACAATTTATAATCCACAAGTGCCAGGATTTGTTTTCCGTGGCAGATGTTAACAAAAATAAGATCGAGAGTCACATCGTGGAAGAGATTGGAGTCTTACCATACATTATTCCCAGTGATAAAAGTGGGTGAACTGAAGCCAACCTTCCTTCTGCAGACGGCACATAATGTTTGTTTATGGGAAATTCATGAAGTAAAGCAACGAGGAAATCCAGGAACAATTCTGAGACAAAGGTCGTTGAGAAAGTCCAAGGATGCTGGACGATTCCATCTATTATATCGAAATGACTGCATATGATAGAACGAGATGGAGGCCTAGGTAGTGATTGCCGACAAAATCCATGTTATATTTTGCCCTCTTTCCCTATACAACATTTGCTAATCGCGGCGCAAGTAATCTAAAGAGGGAGAAACGATTTGCCCGCCTGATATAGGTTCTGTGATTAATCAGAAGCGAAGTGCATGGGCTATCACGGCAAGAACTAAAGGAAAAGTCATCAAAAAAGACAGTGGAGCCTTTGCTACTACCACCAGCAGCACGACAATGGAGGTCGTGGCTGTGACAAAGACCCTAGAATGGCTGAAAACTAAGAAATTCACTAATGCATGCTTTCTTAGCGACTCAGAGAGCATGCTACGGAAAGGATGGCTCCATCAGCGTTTCGCAAAATCAAATTCATTTTTGTCCCAGGTATGCTGGTGTGAAAGGCAGTGAGAGAGCAGATGCCCTGGCTGACAATGCGACTATCAGGAATGATCCATCTGTGGACAGAAGAGACATCATCAATGCCAAACGAGAGAGTAAAGGTTGTGAGGCTTTCAGTTTCGTGGAAACTGATTTTTCCCTGAATAGACTGCAAACATGGATGTATTAACTGGAGCCGCAAGATAGGAAAACCCTGCGGAAGCCACTCGCCATTACATCAACCAGGACAAAGCACTTGGAGACATACTCAGGAGAAGATCGGAGCATTTATGGTCATGTCCGATGTACGATGAATACTATCTTTCAAATTAACAATGAACAATTTAGTCAGCCACTGTTGATGCGTAAGTTACTTTCTATTCCGCCAGCCATGCAATTACACCACCTACCCCCCCCCCCCCTTTCCGGTAGCAACATCTCCATCGTCGTGCTAGAAGTTGTTGAACCTAAATCTTGACTTTCTTATTTTACTGTCTTTTCCTTCTCATTCACATGGGCTTTGTATGCCCACCTAGACCTCACAACACGGAACATTCAGTGTGTTCGTGGATGAGCTCCAGCAACTGTTTGGTTCCATTCTCTGCAATACCTACCCATGATGATTATTCTATCAGTGCGGCAAAGTGGTAGTCTGTACACCAAGGCTATGCAACTAAGTTTTTTTTACATGCCAACATTTTAAAAATTGAGAACGTCCCAACATAGAGAGATAATTAATATAGTTCAAGTGGCAATGATCCCTAGGCCAGATATGGCCCAAGGACTACCAGTTGAAGACTGACTGACTTTCTACCCCACTAGGACATCACACAAGCGATAAACACCCGATGACACAAAGTGCCATCATGTGGATGAGGATCACCGTGGAGAGGTCCCAGAAACCGCGTTCAGACAATTGGCCATATTTATGGCCTGCCTATATTGCGGCCCCTGGCAAAAGCCAGGGTGGGGCTTCAAATAAAAAAAAATAGCATCCTTGAAAGGACGACCAGTTGAAGAGCCCTGCTGTAAACGAAAAGCGATGCCGAAGAGGAGAGGTGACCCACACACAAAAATGACTGCACAGGGTCGTCATATATTCTAAATACTGCCCTAGTGGTGATGATGATCATTTTTAAAAATAGAAATAGTGATGCAATGACAAACGTATGAGCATAACTCAGGGTTTTTTCACGGCCGTTTTGAATCTTGTCTAAGATTCTACTCATATTTTTATACACTATGGTGACGAAGACGTTCAACCACACCAAGACATCACACTGAGTGATAAACACTCGGTGACACAAATTGCTATCATTAGGATGAGGATCTCCCGGGGACAGGTCCCAGAAACCCCGTTTAACCCATAGGCTGGGTTATATTGGGCCCCAGCATCAGCCAGTGTGAGGCTTTAAAACAACAACAGAGAATTGCGTCCTACATTGGAACGCTTTAATTTAAATATTATACACCAATCCACACTCGCTGGGTTGATGTGTTCATCATTGCGACATCCGCTTTTACTTTCCAGAACATAACTTGGTACCCTTGTTAGGCTTGACCGACCTGGAAACTGAAAGTTAGTTGCGTATCCTTTACAGGACGTTGCAAAACCAACCTCAGCATTTTTTTTTTTTTTTTTTTTTTGTTGCTTTTTTGGTTTTTCTATGCAAGTTTACATCCAGTACTGGAAACTAAGCTAATTGGCCTGGAAACTAAAGTTAATTAAAAATAGAAATGTCACCATGCGGATTCGAACCAAAAAACTTCAGGCAGCAGACGAGCGTATAGCCACTACACGACACCAGCTACCAAGAGAGTGAGTGCAGTACTGATAAAAGCCATGCTCCAGCGTACTTAACCAATTAGGCGGCATCTCTCATTGCTACGGATGTTGTAACAATGAAATATCTCCAATTTTCGCGGAAACAGATGCGGATGAGGCCAGCGTTTTGTCAACTGTTTTGTTTTGATGAGTTTTACTGGGTTTTTTTTTTTTTTTTTTATTTACTACTCCAGCTCACTACAACTACAAAATACAAGTGGCCAATTTAGCTGGTCGGGTTTGTAAAGCACCGGTCGCCGTTTGGCAAAGGCGGAGAACGTCGAATAAGCTTTGGGGGGCCACTAATCCTGGGTGTTAAGTGCTACAAAAGCTTTTTTGTCCAGGGGTTGACCAAAGCGTCGATCGAGAAGCCGTGAGATGTATGTAGCTGACGGCGGTATTGACCATTATTATGTCTTTTTCTTCTTCTTCTTCTTCTTCTTCCTTTTGTTTTAAATCGCCTTTATTTGTCTGTGTAGCGGCGTCCGTGGCTTAGGCGTTTGTGAGTCCGACTAGTAATTCTAACGTACCTCGATTAAAACCCTCTGCTGACTGCGGGGATTTGTTATCATGGTATGGGGTCAGACCGCAGGTCGATCCAGCTTAAAATGGGTACCAGGATGTATGTCATGTGGAAGTAAAGACCGCCGGCGTAATGCTGACGACATTACCTACTTAGTGCCGATTGGCCTGTAAAAATATGGGTGCTCTTCCCATATGCCCGATGCGCAAAGGGTGTGAAAAGAGATCTTTACTTTACTTTCTTTACCTTCATTAGCCTACCTCTGCAGTGTATAAAGTTGAGTTGAGTCCAGAATTGACATCGCAGCACTCGGGGCATTTCAATGCTTGCTCGGTTCTCATCTTCAGCAGCCAGTGCAGAATTCCAATAAGCCTACTCATGGTACCGGTCACAATCTGGTTATTTGTCCGTCTTGCTTTTCCTCTGTGTCAAGTAAACCGCTTTCTTAACTGGAAAATACCGGGAAAGGGGGGGGGGGAAGGGGGAGGCTGGCCATCACTGTTGTAGGTCATGTCTTTTGACGCAGGGGGCCGAAATATAGAAGCTCAGGCGACTTAGCCCCCCCCCCCCCCCCCCCCCCTCCCCAACCACCTCATAAAAAAATTCCTGCAAAAGTTTTCTAAGCATAAAGGTAAATATTCATTGTATTTGAAATGTGTAATTATATTTACTTACTTTTCAAGCCTTGTGTCTTGAATAAAATCAACGTACTGAAAACCAGACGTACTTCCATGCAGGGGAATAGTACCAAATGTTTTTTTTTTTTTTTTTTTTATCTATCTGAACACACCAAAAGGTCCAACATTTTTATTTTTTTAATCAGAGAACAATTAAAACGTCTTAAAAAGCGCGCGCACACACACGCACAGACACAATTGGTTTACCTTATGTTTCATCAGATTTAACTCTTTGAGTCCCAGGGGGTTTAGCGTCACAAGCCTAATGGGTAGTAAAGAGAGTCTAAAATCGACGCATCATGCGTTCACTAGGCTTCTAGGTACGAACCTATGAACGTATGATGCGTTCCCTGGGACTCAAAGAGTTAACTCGTTGTCCATTACATAGTTTCTGTGCCTTTTGTTTTCGCTCAGTTCGTCACAAAGCTGTTGTGACGGCTTCCAGGGGGTCAAATTAATGTCCTGGAGCAATAACTTTGATATCATCAAATGCCGTTATTACCATGTTTGCGATGTAGGCAGGGAGCTCTTTGAGCCTGAGGATTGACGGCAACATGGCTAGTATTGTGAAAAAAAAAAAAAAAATCGCTCTTCTTTCAACCGGCTCCTAGTTTGAGCGGTGGTTATATCGAAGGCTGTGTTTAGTTGTTTGGAATTCGTTTTCCAATTAGCGTCTAGTTTCTGTTGCGACGTTTATGTTACGCCTGAGGTTGTTGTTGCTGTCAGATTGTAGGAAGGGATCTCGGTCTGCCCTAAAAAAGGGCAGACCATAGCCTGGGACGGCCTGAATCGGGTAGGGTGGGGGTCAATTTGGCGGTGGACATCATGCTGGGCTGTGAGGTTTTTCCGGGCTGGTGGGCGGACTGTCGCCACGACTGAGCAGGTAAAGGTTTTATTTTGCCGCCGACAGAAAATTTGGTCTTATTAAATCATTTATTGTTGAAGTCTTTAAAGAGGAGCAAATTTTTATTTAGATATTATTACGCATAGAGAACACTCGCCTACAGCTGCAGAAAAATAATTTATAAGACTAAACGTACATTTTTATACGAAAAGAAAGTGATTTTCATCTCGACAATTGTCTTCAGAAATTTTAAACCATTTTTTTTTTAAATCTTCAGTTTAGGTAGTTAATCTTAGGTTATTCCATTCCATTCCCTCCCTCCATTCTTTATTTATTTGTTTATAATGTTTTTCTTTATCAAGGCTTGAAATATACATGACAAATGACACAAGTGCATTGGTCTTCCTTTAGTAACATTTATCTGATTCAGCGTACAATGTCAACATTCAAAATACTGATACAAAATTTATAAAACGTACCATACCATTGGGCATGGTACCAAAAGTAAAGCTAGTAGTAGTATTAGATTTTTACCCCACTAGGACATCACATAAGTAATAAACACCCGATGACACAAAGTGCCATCATGTGGATGAGGATCACCCGTGGAGAGGTCCCAGAAACCGCGTTCAGCCATTACACCATATTTATGGGCGGGCTATATCGCGCCCCCTGGCATGAACCAAGGCGGGGCTTTAAAATAACAAAAAAAAAAAAATTGCATTTCACAAGGAGATGGCTGATAAGCTTATGGACGAAAAATATAGCTTTGCTCGGCAAGAGTCAAATAGTTCCACATCTGTACGAAAGCACCAACTTTGTTAGCTCTGCTTCCATGCTGTCTGACATCCCCTCTTTTCGCCTCTGTCTCGTTTCTCCTACAGATCACCTTCTGTTACGAGATGCTCCTTTTTTTTTTTTCTTTAAATACCCAAAGAATATACGTTTCCAAACAAAACAACGCCTCTGATTTTACGTCATGCCTTTTTTATTGTTATTAAAAAAAAAAAAATAGCTATACGGTAGCAGTCCTTCCTTGATTCTATTCTTGTCCTGACTTCCTATTGTTTTCCTTCATTTTTACAAAACAGCAGGTTCTTGGTAGTTCTGATATCATAGTCATCTGAGAAATCAAACAAGGAGACTCAGCAAAATGATGCTCTCGGAAACTATCATAGTCGTCTGAGAAATCAAAGAAGGAGACTCGGCAAAATAATACTCTCGAAAACTAAAACATTGAAGGAAATCAAGTGGACATTGGCTTTGGTGCGTTTACGATAAAGTAATTAACCAGATATAACAGCTTGCAATCATGACAACATATATGTGATAGGTAAGTGACCATGGTGTTATAATATTGAACATATATTTAAAGTTGTGCTTATATAGGTAGTTGATGTACTTCTTATATAGGTAGTTGATGTACTTACTCAATTTACTTACCACTTAATGTACTGACTAAATATCAAAGATGCAAACAGCAGGTAATAGAGAGTGAGAAGCAACAACAAAATGCATAATCTGTTTGGATTGTAAAGGCTGGAAGACTACTTACTGTTCAGCAGCTCAACGATTTTTATTTAATCTGGCTTAAAAATGACAAAGAGGCCACAGGAACAGCTTTTAGTTAAAGACAGTAAAAAGCGGAAAAAAATCTGGCCACTGGGTATAAAAGACTGTTTAGTTTTTCATCGATCCATTTGACTTTCGGACTGACCCTGTGGAGACCTACCCAGCTGTTGTAGCTCTGTATTTAGGGCTCGTCAGCGTGGGTATGGCGACCGCAGGGGAAGGCCGTTGTCTGAGTGATTTTCCTGGCTGGTATGGTATGGTATGGTATGGTATGGTATGGTATGGTATGGTATGGTATGGTATGGTATGGTATGGTATGGTATGGTATGGTATGGTATGGTATGGTATGGTAGTCTTAGTTTCAGCTTCATAGCAAACGGGTCGCCCCATCTTTGCTCCGCTCCTGTGCCAGCTAAAAACACTCAGAATGTCTATCACAGTCCCTTGTGGAAAGATTGACAGACTGCTGTCTCAGCAAATCTAGCATACACTCGCATTAAAGCATATGGTAGCCATCCGAAGTGCTAACACAAACAGTCCAACATTAGAAATGCAGTTCATCATTGATGATAGCAGAACTTGTCGCCAACAGATCAGCAGTTGCCCGCGCGATCAATTTTAATACGGGCCCCGCCAGCATTGCACGACAGGTATCGCGCAATTTTCTGAATCTACAATTCACACCACAACGTTGGTCACAGTCGAAAATACATTCCAAATGAAATCAGCAGCTCACATGGTCACGCCATGCATTCAACTCAGAAGCTGGGCGACGAAACTATATCCAGTCTACAAATGGCTGATTTTGTCTACAATTTCCTGGCTGATCTCGCGGTACGTTTCATTTGGTTAGGTGGTGGTAGATTTGATTTCCATTTTGTTTTCTCTCTAGGAGGTAGTTTGATGGCAGGTCGCTATAAGTTATTTGTTAGCATATTGAAGCTTACGTACATGTTAATTATGTTTCGGTTTTGACATTGTTGAAGTAATCTCGCTGAGCGTATGGTGTAATTACCATAGTTACTTGTTAGCTGGAGATAGTCAGTACTTTAGATTCTAGTCGAGCAAGTTGGTTGCTGTTAATGTTTTTTGTGGACCACGCTGATGTTATGTTAAGTAAAATAAACAGCTGTTTAATGTGACTATCATTCATTTCCTTGACTTACTGTAGGATCTGTAGTCCGTGGTTCGTCTAGGTGTATGTACCCATATAGTTAGGTCGTCGTCGTGTAACAAACGATACATATATTCATTGTTTGGGTACTGGTTAAATATTCTAGGATCTCTGCGCAGAAGAACCCCTGTCTTTTCTTTACTTTCCTGTTTCTGTTGTTTAGCGGGGAACTATTACTTTTGTTCTAATCACAGTTTTCCTTTTTATCTCCCCTTCCTCTGTTTCTCCTCCTCCTTTCTTCCCGCTAGCACAGAATCACCATTGATCACTGGCATCATGAGAGCTAATAAACTGAAATGGTTTGGGCATATTGAGAGAATGCCAAATGACAGAGAGGTAAAAACTCTATACACAAGGAAGCTGAATAGTCGTAGACCACGAGGCCGACCAAGAAGACGATGGAGAAATAATGTTCAGACAGACCTACAAACACTTGGTGTTACCAACTGGAAAAAGAAGGCCAACCAGAGAGATGAGTGGAAGCAGGTGATATCTGCAGCTATGAACTTCAAGGGCTCGAAATGCTGAAGAAGAAGTACTTATTTAACGACACTTTCAGAAGGCAGGGAAATGTCTAACTTGTCGGGACCCAAACTAGCGA
This sequence comes from Candidula unifasciata, assembly GCA_905116865.2. Classification (NCBI taxonomy): domain Eukaryota; kingdom Metazoa; phylum Mollusca; class Gastropoda; order Stylommatophora; family Geomitridae; genus Candidula; species Candidula unifasciata. Next base: position 117,282 of record CAJHNH020003223.1, read on the forward strand.
CACTTTCAGAAGGCAGGGAAATGTCTAACTTGTCGGGCCCCAAACTAGCGACACTTTCAGAAGGCAGGGAAATGTCTAACTTGTCGGGCCCCAAACTAGCGACACTTTCAGAAGGCAGGGAAATGTCTAACTTGTCGGGCCCCAAACTAGCGACACTTTCAGAAGGCAGGGAAATGTCTAACTTGTCGGGCCCCAAACTAGCGACACTTTCAGAAGGCAGGAAAATGTCTAACTTGTCGGGCCCCAAACTAGCGACTTTGATGGAGCCGAGACATTATATTAAAGGGTATTAACAAACTATGGTACTCCTATAGATGTGGACGTTTGATATTGTGTATGATGTTGCAATGAAGAACATCTTATGCAATAAATCCATGTAGTTGGGGTTAGACAAATAATTATTTTATGATATTTAGAGGTAGTTTAAAATTTAAACAATTAAAATTAAAAAGAAAAAACCTACATATTTCCTAAGGCTTCAGAGATGTGGTTTTACAGAAGATTGCTTAAAACTTATCGAACAGCTAAGTGAACACCTCATATGCTTTGATAGAGGCTGGAGCTCAAAGACAACTTATCACAGACAGTAGAAGTAGACTGTCATCATTTTTATTCATGTTATTAGAAGAAGGAAACTGAAACATGGTATGTGCAGTAGAAATATTTGTGGATAAAGAGAGAAAGGCAGACAGCGTTAGAATATTCTGGACAACCTTTTGTTGTGGTATGGCGTCAGCCAATCAGCTGTTTAATGCTGTTGGAGATGGCAGGTTGTGGAGAGGAATGATCGCCCACCCTAATCGGCAAGGTGCCCGGCTCGCTAGCGTAGTTGGCTAAACCTGACTTCGCGACGACCGGCTGACAAACTCCTTGTGGTCCGGGTTCACGCCCGAGGGTAGGCAGAAAAGCCAAATTTCTCCCAGATTTACTGTATTTATCATGGAATCAAGGCCGCAGGGTTGCGATATCCATAGTACCGAGCCAAAGGGTTAAAAACTCATGGTTTCTAGATATTTAAAAAAAAAAAAAAAATCGGCGAGACACTTGATGATAATAATAAGAATATTTTGTTTTTCTTCAGTTGTGTCCCCTCTAGTACTGCAGTATTTAGGATTACCACCGCTATCATTAGAATCAGAGAAGTGCGAATTCTGGAAGCCTAGTTCAACAATATAGCCATTTAGCACAGTAATACTAAGGCACAAAAACGGCTGCAAAGTAACCAACACATGTAATCGGGCAGAGAACACTTGAGGCAGTTGTAATGTTTTATATATATATATATATTAAACTAACAGACCATGTTATCATTGGCACTCATAGATAGAAGCAGAAAGACAGAGGAACACAAAGTATCCAGTAGTCCAGTCTTCTTCTTAAAGCCTAGCTTTGGTAGTCATGTCTTTCTACAACCTTCTGTCTCATGTATTTTCAATCAGTACATATTATCTTCCATGCCATGATGTCGAACTTTCCATCATCTTCTCTCTGTCGCTCTCTCTCTCTGTCTCTCTCTCTCTCTCTCTCTCTCTCTCTCTCTCTCTCTCTCTCTCTCTCTCTCTCTCTCTCTCTCTCTCTCTCTCTCTCCTCCACTTTCCTACTGTCACATGACATGACCAAAGAATGTAGATTGCCTCCTTCTGATGTAGGCAGTCAGTTATCGTCGTGAATATTTTTTTTTTTTTTGTTCAGAAGTCTTTATTACTCATTTTATATGTCCAGGGTATTCTCATCATTGGTCTATAAAACACATCTTCGGTCGGTCAATTGTTGTACCCCACCAGGACATCACACAGGCGATAAACACCCGGTGACACAAAGGGCTACCATACGGATGAGGATCACCCATGAAGAGGTCCCAGAAACCCTTTTCAACCGGTATGCCATATCTATGGCTAGGCCATAGTTATGCCCCGGCTATATTCAGGGCCCCAGGCAAAAGCCAGTGTGGAGCAGTGTGTGAGTAAATGTGGTGTTTCGTTCAATTTTTTCCCATCTTCTATGCCATTCTGAATATGCTAATAAGTACTTCTAGTAAATTAATCTTGTCTATATGATATTACTAGGTCTTGCACCAATGAGTCGTTCTGCAAGAGCAAACTAAAGAAGAGGCATTGGACTGTCAAATGTTTGATCTATTGTTGAACAAGTCTGAGGCAGCTGCGTCATGACGTCATTGCGGTTGTTCAATGGCTGGATTTGTGTCACTTTCGGTTTCTTGGGAGTTCAATGTAAGTTCAAGGTTAATTATGCAAGGGTTATATTTATAATCGTCTCATCTTTGGCTTTCTGCATCCTCTTCCTTCTCCTCCACCACCAGTGCCGTGCCTTGCTATGATACAGAGAAGCAGTCGCATCAGGCGGCACCTTAAAAAAGGGCGGAGGGTGGAGGGGGGAGTGGGGGGGGGGGGTGTATAAAAAGCGAAATGAGAATAGAATTTGAAATGTTGATCCGACAGCGTGAAGCTATTATTAGAAGTGGCATTTCAAAGACTTGCATCATAATGAGAAAATCTACCGCAGGGGACTGATCACCATCGCTACCTCCTCCTCTTCTCCCTCTGTATTTACTTTTTTCCTCCTCTGCTCTGCCATTCTGCTTTTTTTTCCTTCTCCTCTCATCCTCTTTCCCCCTCTTCTTCTTCTTCTTCTTCTTCTTCTTCTTCTTCTTCTTCTTCTTCTTCTTCTTCTTCTTCTTCTTCTTCTTCTTCTTCTTCTACTACTACTACTACTACTACTACTACTACTACTACTACTACTACTACTACTACTACTACTGCTGCTGCTGCTGCTGCTGCTACTACTACTACTACTACTACTACTACTACTACTACTACTACTACTACTACTACTACTACTACTACTACTACTACTACTACTACTACTACTACTACTACTACTACTACTACTACTACTACAACTCATTTTTCTTCTTCTAGTTATTATTATTGTATTGTTATTATTAATTCTGCTACTGCTTCTCCTCTGCATCATCATCATCATCATCATCATCATCATTGTCATCAGCATCATCTTCTTTTCTTCCTCCTCATCTTTACTCTGCTTGTCCCTCACCTCACTTTTTTTCTGAATCGTTGCACAATAATATGTGAATGCTTGTATCAGAATAATATGTAACAATTAGCTATAACAGGTAATAATATCAGGTTATTAGATGCAATTTTTAGGAACAGACACAACATCTGATGCAAGATGCCTTGCAGGAATAAGAACAAGGATCCCGGGAATGGATCTTGCCTTTAGCAAGATACAAAAGATTCTTATCAATAAAAAAGATGTCATTTGCAGTGAGAAAAAGAGTAATAAGGTGTTAAATAGAACCTATGTTGTTCTATGCTTATAGAGTACGGAGAATAGACAGGCAGTCTATAAAAAAAAATTTGCTTGCTGCAGAGATGGGGTTTTTGAAAATTATATAGAGAATATCATAGAATTGAATTGAGCTGAGTTGAGTCAAGAATTGACATCACGGCACTCGGGGCATTCCCACGCGTGCTCCGTCCTCTTCTTCAGCAGCCAACGCAGAGTTCCAGTACTGATGGTACCGGTCACAATCTGGTTATTTTTCCGTCGTGCCTTTCCTCTGAGTGTAGTGAGCCGGGGAGACCCTCTGGTTACACCCAGGTGCCTCATTCTCTCCAGGCCATAATAATCTTGTTTCTCTACTGATTTCGTTGCTTGTTCACAAAGGGCATTGGCAGAATATCATGGAAGGGGAGAAGGCTGAAACGAACCAGTCTTCACTGAGACAGATGAAAGTCGTTAACTTATTAGAACAATTACACTATACAGTATTTGTGGGTCTTATTATAAGAAGGAGTGGGGCCAAGAACTTGGTAATAACTGGCACGACTGATTGAAAGAGAGCACAGGGAAGACAGAAAGGTAAATACCTGGATGGCCTAGCCAGATGAATGGTAAGAGACAAACACATTGAACTGATCCGTGATTCTGTTGATCGTGTGAGATGGCGTAACATGACAGCACAGGACATGATGATGGTGATCACAGTCAGCACTCATAAAATTTCAATAAGACATATAATGTTATAAGTGCAGATAACTTGCAACCTTTTCTAGTAAGTGTCATCCCCTTTTTTACCCCTCCCCATTTTTTTTTTTTAACGATTGATTTCTAATTCGAACTGAGATAGAAAGGATGCAACTTATGCTATTGTCAACAAACTGCATCTCTGTGTTCACAATATAAGAGGTGGACAGGCAGGCAGACAGACAGACAGGCAAGATAGATAGATAGATAGATAGATAGATAGATAGATAGATAGATAGATAGATAGATAGATAGATAGATAGATAGATAGATAGATAGATAGATAGATAGATAGATAGATAGATAGATAGATAGATAGATAGATAGATAGATAGATAGATAGATAGATAGATAGATAGATAGATAGATAGATAGATAGATAGATAGATAGATAGATAGATAGATAGATAGATAGATAGATAGATAGATAGATAGATAGATAGATAGATAGATAGATAGATAGATAGATAGATAGATAGATAGATAGATAGATAGATAGATAGATAGATAGATAGATAGATAGATAGATAGATAGGATAGATAGATAGGATAGATAGACAGATAGATAGATAGATAGACAGATAGATAGACAGACAGACAGACAGACAGACAGACAGACAGACAGACAGACAGACAGACAGACAGACAGACAGACAGACAGACAGACAGACAGACAGACAGACAGACAGACAGACAGACAGACAGACAGACAGACAGACAGACAGACAGACAGACAGACAGACAGACAGACAGACAGACAGACAGACAGACAGACAGACAGACAGACAGACAGACAGACAGACAGACAGACAGACAGACAGACAGACAGACAGACAGACAGACAGACAGACAGACAGACAGACAGACAGACAGACAGACAGACAGATAGATAGATAGATAGATAGATAGATAGATAGATAGATAGATAGATAGATAGATAGATAGATAGATAGATAGATAGATAGATAGATAGATAGATAGATAGATAGATAGATAGATAGATAGATAGATAGATAGATAGATAGATAGATAGATAGATAGATAGATAGATAGATAGATAAAATAAGAAAGAGTACAGTGTTGTTGCAATTTTCGATATTTTTTTAATCTTTGTTATTATTTTATATTATTTCCCAGCTCTAGTTTTCGACATTTTGAGGAATTCGTCGCACGATGTATGTGCCATTCTGAGATGTGAAGTAAGGGGAGACGATCGGGAAGCAGAAGATATACGCCAGATCATTTCACTAGTTATTTCTGAGAGGAACATCAATCAAAAAGGCGAGAAACCTCTTGCAAGTATATCTTTCTTTGACGCAGACGTCCACATACTGGGAGATGAATCCGAACGAGTCTACGCTAAGGGAGAACTCTTGTCCAAAGAAGGAGAACTCATCGTTCACCTGAAAGATGCGGTCTTTAGTTGTATGTCCGGTGCCTTTATGTGCGAACTGAGATACATAAACCATAATGGAAAAGGAATGGTGGTAACAGCTGAGAAACAAATGCATATGGCAGTAAAACAAGTAGAATCCGGCCACCAAGTTTCGGATTCACTTGAAAATATGAAAACATTAATAGCGGCTGAGGTAGCCAAGTTAAGCGAACAAGTGCAAAATGTAACGTCTGAAATCGTGTCTGCAGTCACAACGATGAACGAACGTTTGCTTCGAATTGAAGGTTTGATTGTGGGAGACCTGCAAACGCGTATGGACAGTACTGATTTCAAGTTGAATAAGTTGGAGGTTTTACTGAACACAAACGTTGACGTTACACTCAGATCTTTAGCCGAGACGGTTGCCAACTCCACTGATGATATTAAGAGAAATGTTAATGGTAGATTTCTCCAGGCAGAACGTCAGATGAAAAAAACTGAAGTTTTTGTTACTGATCGAATTACCAACACTGAAAATGTGATAAATGCATCTCTGCAACGTTTCTTAGAGTCACAAATTCGGTGTCAACACTTCGAATCAAATGTTTCCTCCATGTTTCACCAAGTAATAGATGAAGTATCCAATTTTAAAACAGAAATCATGGGAAGATTCTCACTAGCCAATAAAGACGTGGGAAGTTCTACCAATTTATTGTCCACTAGACTCATTATGGAGTCGCTTGTGAGAATTGTCAACAACGTTAGTACAGTTGATAGCAGGCTAGCTAAACTAAAATCTGACTTCCACACAGAGATGGCAACTGTCCGTTTAAACATGTCTTCGCTGAACGACAACATCGCCAATAGACATTTCCGATTTACTCGAGAGGTCAAGCAAAACATAAGTGCCCTTGAAAATCTTTTAGCTGAAAAATTCAAGGAGGTGGAGAATCAGAAGAATAATCTTTCATCGCTTGGTCAAGAAATAGATGGAAAACTTTTGAATATTGAGATAAATTTGAAGGATATTAATGTTGTCGTGAGAAGTATCAAGTACATATTTGGATTATAGACGAACGCCTTAAAATAAGTTATATGTAAGATTTTCGGACTTAACGTGATAACATCACAATTTTTTGTTACGCCTAGATCGGCAGTACGTCTGTTCAAAAAATTATTTGTATGCTCCACGTACAATTCTTCTTTCCTCTATTCACGGAATGCCTCTTGGCTACAGAGTAGGAAGAGATTTCTGGAACGGGCCCTTCTGTTCTCTTTGTATAAAGTACTTTTCACTGTGTATGATATTTCCTGTGGTCCATATTCTGCACGGTCGACCTCTGGATCTGTTACCGCTGTATCTGTATAATGTTGCTCTCTGGTGACCTGTGTGATGCCAGTCTTGTTACAGGGCCAAACTATTCGACGTGTTGTCTAGCTATGAAGTTCAGTATTGGTTCTGTGCCGACTCTCCTCTTGATATCGTCGTTCCTAAGTCAATCTTTCCTCGTTATACCTAGCATAGAATGTAAGCATTTAATTTCTGTCGTAACTATTTTCCTTCTGCCTTCCGAAGAAAGTGTCTATGTTAGACATTATTATTGGTACCATTTGGCCTAAAATTTAATTGGCTTTATTGCATCTTTGCTGGATTGCTTCATTGATAAAACTTGATTGGATTTATTGCATCCTTGTTGGATTTCTTTTTTATTCTTCCATCTTCTGAAAAAAAAATACTCCCAAGTTAATGTAAAATCCTTCGACTGCTTTAACTTCTTCAGCATTCGGAGCCCTTGAGGTTCATTGCTGCAAATATCACCCACCTTCACTCATCTCTCTAGTTGGCCTTTTCTTTCCAGTTGGTGATACCAAGTGTTTGCTGGTCTGTCTGAACATTATCTCTCCATCGTCTTCTTGGCCTGCCTGGTGATCTACGACCATCTATCTTCCTTGTGTGTACAGTTTTCACTGCTCTGTCATCTGACAACTGCTTTCATCAATTCTGATACTGGTGGTTCTTTTTTTTTCTTTTTTTTTCCTGAAGAATGTCATCTCTTCTGTTTTGTCTACGTTGATCTTCATATTATAGTTCTCACATTCTGGGTGGAGTCTGTTAATATGTTCTTGTAGTTGTACAGCAGCTGGTGTTATGATTACCTGGTTATCGACGAAATGCAGTTTAGTTAATAATCCTCCAATTCCCCTAAACTGTTTTTGTGTGTGCAAATTTGGTCTAAGAATGTGATGAACAGTAGTCGTGATATAACGCACCCCTGTCTCACTCCCAGATCTAATGGCGAACTTTTCTGACATTCCTGTATTTTTTCGAACTGCGCATTGAATGTTACCGTTTAAACTCTTGCACAGTTTAGCAAGGTGTCCATTTTACTCTGTAATTCATAATGTATTCATAATAACTCTATCGAAAACTTTCTGTTGGCCTACGAATGCGACGTGTAATTCTTTATCGAATTATACCGTCTTTTCAACTAATTGTCTGTGTAAATTTTGCAGCAGTACAATTTCTGTTCTTCCGAAATCCTATCTGTTCTAGGTTGTGGTTCGATGATAGGGTGTAGTCTTTTTTTTTTTTTCAAGGATCTTATAAATATTTTTCAGTGTGGCTCAATAACGAAATTCCTCTTTACTTCTCATAGTCCCTCTTGCTGCCTTTCTTCTTCAAACTGGGTAATATTATTGGCATTATTAAACCAGTACCGCAAGCTGTGTTATTTTTTCTTTTACTTGTTGTCTGAAAGTGATGAAGAAATCTGGTTACATATTTTAAGACACATATATTTGTAATTTGTTTATATCTCAGGAAAAGTTTTATATGTTAACCTCTTCTTCGTCGTCGTGATCATTATCATCTTCGTCTTTTCTCTAATCCTGGAATGCCTCGCAGCGCCAGGACAGGTAGAACATCGTTAAGTATCTAACCACGTCCGGCTGTAAATCTGGAGCTGGCCGTGTATCTAACAACTGACCTGGAAAGTCCGGGTTCTTCACATCTGGTGACCTCAAACACTGTGTATTATCCGCGACATGACTAAAAACTGTCAAGAATATTCTCGGCCTCTACTTTAAAGAGTATTTGGTTTAAAATCGAAGTACGGTGTTCTAATAAATTTGGAGACGGCTTTCCGTATTCATGTTTTTCTTTCCCAGGCTACACAACGACATCTAGTTCGAGAATGGAGACCGTCCCTGCCACCTGTCCAGGCTTGAAAACGAGTTGCATACACATATCGTGATTATAAGAGGCCCACAAAGCATGTTGAGAAAGGTGGTGACAGGTATTCCCCGAGCAGTGTGGCAGGCATCGCTTTCGAGGTCCCAAGTAGTCAACCCGCTTTGGATACTTTCTCTAGGACACTCGTGTATTTCTAGAATTACCAAATACATAGACTGACTTATTCTTCACCACTTGGTGGTAAACCGATGCTTGACACGCTAGATTCTGCCAAGGCCATTTGAGGGCGAGTGAGCAGTGCTGAAAAACAAGCAGATCAGCATGATCTGGGGAAAATGGGAAGCTCGTCAGAATACCCCAAGTGCTGCGATGACTGTTCTGAACTCATTTCAGCCTCTCTCAAGGCTGCTTACTACTCTAAGGTTTCACCACATCTAAAAGTCTTCAATAAACACAACTTGGATGGTAATCCAACAGGCAAAAGCCCAGATACCATGTTCAACCCCCAAAAGGTATAAACTGGGGTATTCATATCGACTACATTAAGTAATACCCGGTGTAACGTTTAGATCTGTATATATGATGATGAATGTGAGGTGATGTTTGATGTTTCCGAGTCAAGAAATGAATGGAAAGCTTTTGCATACTGAGAGAAAAATGTGAAAGACATTAAAATGTTTGAGAAGTATTAAGTACATATTTGGATTAAAGACAAGCACTTTAAAATAAGCTGTGTGTAGCGTTTTCGGACTTACATGATATTACCCCCCCCCCCCCCCCCCCCATGCAAAGCACAACATCTGATCAGAACATCATTATGTTACAAAACATGTACTTTCTTATTTTCGTGTACCAGGTATAGGTATGTTTGCTTATGCGAGTGCTTATGCAAGTGCTTGTGTGTGTCTGGGGGGGGGGGGGGGGGGGGGGGGGGGTTTAATTATTATGTGTTTAAAGTCCAAAACGCTCGTACATATTTTTCAAAAACAACAACAAATGTTGTCTTTATCTCAACACGTTATTACTTTATATATGTACTAGCTGTTCCCTAGCTGTTATGTCTGTCATAATTCTCACCCCCCTTCCCTCTCCCCACCACCCAGTCATGTCTCCCTCTCCGAAAGACTGAAAAATCATCCCTGGCGAAAGTATTAAAATAGAAATAGTTAAGAAATGAGAACTTGAAAATAATGTTTTAAGCTCTCTCAGCTAACAGTGTCTGGAATAATCCCCCCCCCCCCCCCCCCCCCCACCCACCCCCCCCCCAATAATATGTCCCTCTCCGAAGGAATAAAAAATCATCATTTGGCGAAATTATTAAAATAGAAATAGTTAAGAAATGATATCTTTAAAATAATGTTTTAAGCTCTCTCAGTTAACAGTGTCTTCCATCAACCCCCACCCCATCCCCACTAATCATATAATCCTCGCCGAAGGTTTGGGAAATTAAGCTTTGCCTCCGTGTCCACCCAGAGACAGATGGATAGCATTAATGTGTAATGAGAAGTAAATGTGGCCAGTATAATAAGCTATCACATCACCCATCCAGTACCAGTACTACTGCTACCACTACCACCACCGTCACAACAACAACACAAAACGGTCACTACTGTCTGTACAGGTCGTTCTAGCCAAAGGAGTTGGCGCTGGGCATAAGGAGCAGATGTCGCAACTTAGCTGTAAACCACAACACAACGTGCCAAGACTCCTGTAGGGGAAAAAGAAAAATTAGCACCCAACGGGGAATCGAACACCGGTCATCCACGTGAAGGGCGAAATATTTACAACTCTACTACTGACGACTTTAGGTCAGATATCGAAGCCTAGCTGTATACCACACCACAACACAACGTGCAAACCGCCCTGTCAAGGTCGAACGAATATTACTCGTGACATGTACATTGAGCATCACGTCGCCGCTATAGCAGGCTAGCTGTAAACCCCAAAATCGAACGGGGAAAAAAGCGTAGATATTGTCGCCTAGCTATAAACCACAACAAAACGTGGCAGCCACCTATTTAGGGCCCAAAAGAAAAAATTATATTACCCAGCGGGGAATCGAACCCCTATCACCTGTGTAAAATGGTGAAATGCTTACAACTAACTGCGCTACTACATACTTAACCTTTAGGTAGAAATGAAAGTATATAATAAAAATGTAAAGTTTGGTGTTACACAGTCAAAGGTGGCCAACCGCCTAAAAACAAATCCGGACCGGCAGCGAAACAAATAATGATTTTACCGTTGCTGGAGCTATTTGGTTTGTGCGATTTTATGACAAAAAAAAAAAAAAAAAATACGCTGTGAGTCAGACGCAACGTTGTGTGAAAATTTGAAAGCAATCTGTTCAGTAGTTTCCGAGTTTAGAGCTAACAAACTCAAAAAATTAACATTTTTATTAATATAGATTTGTTCTGTGCATAAAGAATAAAGCAGCTGGCATGTTAATAGTAATCGTGTGTCCAGCACTTTTCCAAGTGTCTTTGTGGTTAAACGTTTGTTACATTTATGTAGGGCTGTTTAAAATGAAACCACAAAAGCTATGGTACATTAAAATTATACCATATTCGATTATTATTAAAAGGCGTTTACATTTTATTCTCTTTAGACTATTATTATTGCTGCTTCTGTTGCTACTACTTCTGCAGCTGTTGCTACTACTTCTGCTGCTATTGCTACTACTGCTGCTGCTGTTGCTATTACATCTACTACTGATACTTCCGCTACTGCTGCTGTTGTGAGTACTTTTAAAGTACAATTAATGCTCATGATAATGCTGCTGCCCCGATGTGAACTGATCCATTGCCATTGGCTGTCCGTGCAAAAGACTGCTGAGAAGTCACCATGATCAATTTTAAAAACACTCCTAGATGCGAATCAAATCCAAATTCTACAGACCAGCAGACAAGCTCCAGGTCACTGCTCTACGCAGCTCCACTTCGACTCACTTGTATTCTTATAAATCGAAGAAAACCGTTTAGCCATACTCTTATTTTATCCTGGACCACTCCACTTACTATCCTAGGAAAGTAAAGACGGCCGGCGTAATGCTGACCCCATTACCCACCTAGTGCCGATTGGTCTGTAAAAATGTGGGTGTTTTTCCCATATGCCCAGTGTGCCTAAAAGGCGTGAAAATGGATCTTTACTTTACTTATTTACTTTTTACTCCACATACTAAAAATCCCCATCCCAGTGTGGAACGCGTTTTTTTTTTTGTTTTTTTTTTGTTAGTTTAAAGTCCCAACCCGGCTGTCTTCGGGGCCCTAAATATAACCTAAGTGTCGAATTGGGATTCTGGGACTGGCGCCCTGCTGATTCTCATTCGAATGGTGGCACTTTGTATCACCGGATGTTTGTCGCTCGTCGTACGGTAAAGACTGGCAACCTTAAAGGATTTCGTTTGGCTATCTAGAAAGAATGCAGCTAGGCCAAACTGGATATGTAGTAGAACATCTTGGCGGGAGGTGAGAGGAACGGATGATGGACAGTGTAGCTGAATCCTGCCCAACCACTCACCCACCTCCCCCTAAAAAAAAAAAAAAGATGAAAAAACCACCACCCAAGCCACTCGAGAAGAGCAAGACAACGACGACGTTTGGGCTGCAACCCGGTAACAGTGTGTCGTCAAAAGAAGAAATTTGTTTGCAAGAGACTTGCTATTCTTCTACGTAGTTTCCATCTTGACATGATCAGGGTTCTTGTGCTTCTCAACGATCAAGAGAGCTAGCTACTCCGGCAGCCGTGTAACCACCAGAAGTGTCTCCCCAGCTAGAAAGATTAAAGGGTATAGAACAGACAAAAAAATACACACTTGGTCCTCCAGGTGGGGGTTAAAGCATAGGACCAACTAACCTCTGTAAAACATCGTTTCGTCAGAAAAAAGAACTGTAAGTCTCCACTAAAGTGGATTTAACCGGAAAACACCATAACACCACAGGCAATTAGTTAGTCGACAGATTATCCTCATTGCACATCAAACCATTTGGTTCATAAGTGTTCAGATCCCATCCTCAGTAAACCCCGCAACGTGTAGCAACTGACGACACCAGTCCTGTGTTGATTTATTATTTTCTTAGGTTCCCTGCATAGTGTTCTTGTCTGGTTACACCACTTTTAACAGGTTGTTCTTGCAGTATTGTCATGATTGCAGATTCACAGTCATCACTTGATTCTCGCGTAGAGCATTCATTATATCAGTATGTCAATTTTACACGTGAGTGGTGCATCGGGCGTTTGAGGCTAGACGCATATTTTTAAAGTGCTCGATTGGTGATGTGGTCAACAACACACCGGCCTCCTTTACTTCCCACGACATTACCTAGTACCCATTTGAGGGTAGGTCTACCCGTTCAACAAAATTAAAGACAGACAGAAAGTCCTAGACGAAAAATGGGAAAATATCCAGAACGTACTCGATACCTCAAACCAAGCTAGTGATCTAGAAATAGAGGTAGACGACTACCAAGAAGAAAGAAGCCCTAGGAGACCATTGGGAAACAAGCCAGAGAAATAGACGCAACAGAAAATGCCAGGGTAGCCCTTATCAGGATTAAGCCCTTATCAGGATAGCGACAAAGACAGCAACATTAGAAAGATCACCCAAGCAGCAGACGGAAGAGAAGCAAACACCTGTCGCCGGACTTTGTTAACGAATTTTGAAAAAAAAAAAAAAAACTCCTGTTGGAAGAGCCAAATCAACCGCAACTTTCAAGCAGACGCAAAAAGAAAAAACAACATCAAACAACCTAGCTATAACCTTTACAATACAGGTTGAACATGGTCAACTCATGGGGGAAAAAAAGAACCATGGTCACGTTTGAAAAAAATCCGTTTTTTTTTTTTCTATTTGTAACTGTGAAATTTGATACCCTGGTTAGCATGAATTTCGATTAACACGATATCCTTTTGAATTCGTGTTAACCAAGTATTACTGTATAATTATACTTTTAAACCACAGCCTTCTCTATTTATTATTTATTTATTTATTAGAGAAGGCAGTGTTTTAAACACATACCACGGACTGTAAGTAAGAGTTAATAACATAGGTTCATGTCTAGAGGCACAACTATCGTACTATTAGTGACGACTTCTGTGTTTCTATTTGCTGGAGAGTTGGAGTTACAGTTCTCGCTCACAACCGACAATATTCCCCTATTCCTTGCACGCAGATGTTACTCAAGATACAGTCAGTATTATATGTTTGAGGTAACTATCGGGTTTATATCTACTTTCTCCAGTTGCCTTAATGAAATATGTTTGCTGTTGCATTTATCCGTTTCTCTACTCGTTGGGGTTGTTATTAGGCGGTGTCATTAATAATTAATATTATAATTAATCTAGCTACTTCAGTGAAATGCCTCTACTACACCAATAAAACCAGCACAGTTAGATAGCTGTAAACGATCTCTTTCCAATGGTACTTCATTTAGGCTTGTATGTCATTTCTGAGCTGAGATATGTAGGTTTTTGTGGAGATTAGATGTAAGAAACAGCCGCTAAAACTTGTCACCCAGAGAAACAAGAAGTTTTTCCTCTGCGCAACCTACCCTACTGCCACTGCAGTTCTGTATCGGCTTTGTTGACATTGTGGACTGTCATTGGACAAGATGGCAGGCAATGAGACTCAGCCGCATGCGATTGCCTAAAAAATGTCACTGTAAATCTAAACAGCCAAAAACGGGAAAGAAATTTTATATACAAATGTAAAATTGGACGGAGAATTCAATTATAACTAGCATTACCACATCTGGTAATGTTTAAGGCCTAAAGCCAACCTCGAATTTACCGCTATTTTCAATCAAACTGATAGACTAACAGAAAAACAGAGGACGTCCGGCTATCGAAGACATGCACTGTTAATCGAGTTCCTTCCCGCCGTTTTCAGCTATTTAGAGTGGGTGAAAATCACACCAATCGCAAAATTTCATGAGAGATTAGGACCCATCCCGAAACCACAGCCGACATTTCCGAAACAAGTTTCAAACGGTTTCCATGGTAACGGAAATTGTCGAAAAGATCGCAAATTTCCGAAACTGTAGTTGCTAAATAATCGTCTTCAATTTAAATCGAATCCTATGTTGCTTTTTTTTTTTGTAACCTGCACATTTTTAAAAACTATTTTAATTTTAATGTTTAATTTTGTGTGTACCATACTAAATGTAGTTAAAAAAATATTTGGCTCTCCTCCGAACTTCAACCCAATATTATGGCGGCCATAAAATATCCTTACTTACGGGACTTAGTCATATGTAAAATGCGGACTTTCTGCCAAGGAACAAATCGCGGAAAAACTAGGATTACTTGACAATTTCAAGAGACGCAACATTGCAGACGATAAAAGCAGATGATAATAGCGACTGTTGACAATTTCGAGCGTTTCTGCAGACGATAATAGCATGCGCAAAATGCGATTAAACTCACCGCCGAGCATATCCCCAGCGCCGCTACGTGCGGCGCAGATGGGGGGCTAAACTAGGTGCCTGGGACTCACGAGCAAATTAATTGGAGGAAGTTGCAGGAGATGCGGTAGCTGCTGCTCATGAGTCCCGGCCATCTAGTCGGTCGGCGGTGAGGCATAGTCACAGAAAAAGGTCCGCAAGTAACATATCGCTGTTAGAGCATTTGTTTCGTTATACGGAGCTGGCATGTTTTTAATAGAACTGAGCCCCGTAAGGATATTTTATGGCCGCCATAATATCGGGTTGAAGTTTGGAGGAGAGCCAAATATTTTAACCTTAAGAATCCTCACTGGTGCTACGGAACGGAGTTCGTGCACTGCGCTGAGAATCTTCGAACGGAGCACTTATGAGTTACTATTTAATTAAATTAATACCTTTGCAGTTGATTATGATCCATTGTCGAAACTTAGTTTAGACAACAGATCATCAACTGCAAGGACTAAACAGTGAGTGGGACTGGTGGGCTAACTTTAACGAATACATTATGAGAATCACACACACACACACATTGAGTTGCTAGTTTTCAAGATTACATTTGAACATTTTCATTTTGTCGTTTGGTAATCTTAGAGTTTTAGCTTCATGGCAAACGTCGGCCCCCCCCCCCCCCCCCCCTTCCCATAGTTGCTCCGTTCCTGTGCCAATGAAAAACACAGAATGTTCATCACAGTCCCTTGTGGAGAGATTGAAAGACTGCTGACTAGGCATATGCAACTAGCATACACACATTAAAAGCATACGGTAGCCATCACAATTTCTAAAACAAAAAGTCTGACATTAGAAATGCAGTTCATCATCGACAGTAGCAGAAGTTACCAACAGATCAGCAGTTGCACACGCGATCAATTTTTATCACATAAGGGCCCCACCAATATTGCGACGACTGGTCACGCGCCATTTTCTGAATCTACAATTCACCACACTACGTTGGTGACAGTAAAAAAAACATTCCAAATGAAATCCGCAGCTCACAGTGTCACACGATGCACTCAGCTCAGTAGCTGGGTGATGAAACTATATCCTTCCAGTCTAAAAATGGAGCAAAAATGCAACTGCCACCATCTGGCAGAAGCAACAAATTTTCCATGACTCAAAACAGTGACCCTGTCACTGCAATGTTCAGTGTAGATGATTCTGTAAACTGTCAGTAATTTATGAAGAAAATGTTATTGTTATAATATGACGAAAGTAAGAAAATTAGAAGAAAACGGTCAACACCCTAGTGAAGTGTATCCCAAACTTTTCTTAGTCACAGCGCCCTAACCCAAGTAAAAGTATGACTAATTATATGTAGGAGATAAAAAAAATTGGTGTATCTTAGAATATTTCACGGCGCCCCTGTGAAGAGGTCGCGGCTCCCCGGGGCGCTGTAGCACACAGTTTGGGAATCACTGCCCTAGTGATTACAGTGATCATCTTCATAATAAATTGTGAATTTTCACAGCAGTGATGTTGGAGAGGAGGAACTCTTTGCATCCTGTTGCTTGATGCTTGGATTGAATTTCAGACAATGTTTAAATAATTTAATGTTTATTGTTAGGCGCACATCACTTACTAATAATGTTATATATTTAATATTATAATATATTATTATATTTTATCCCCCTGTGCAGCATAGACTCTCAACCAACTCACGCCAAGTCGTCTTATCCTTTCCTGTCATACACAGCTCAGCCATTTCTTCCTCTTCTTTTCAACTTCACTCTCTGGTTTCCTTTTTCATGTTTTTTTTTCAAGGTTTACTTTTATTTCTTTGCCCTTGTGGGTTCCAGTTTAAAGCTATTCTAGTTATATTGTTCTCATGTTTTATCAGTGGGTGTCCTATCCAATGCCAGTGTCTTTTCCTCCCCTCTCGATTCATTGGACTTTGTTTACTTCTCTCCCAAAGCTTAACATTAGTGATTCTGTCATACCATTTAATTTCCTCTGTTCTATAACAGGCCTCAGGTAATGAATGTTTGTGGTTCATCAGTAGCCCAGAGAAGGTTGGCAGTTAATATCTTCAACTTTCTTTCACCCTGGGCGCCCACTCTTTCAGACTGCTTTTCATCCATCTCTTGATGTGATCCACTCCACTTGTATCATGCCTACCTCTTGCTTATCTGCCTTTAAATTTTCTGTCCTATATATCCTTGACTTTCCCCCCTAAAAAGGTGGTTGATATGTTGTCTTTTGGTTTATAGCTGAGCTGTGATATCTGTACCTTTCAGCCCAACACATCTGACCTTTAGCACATCCCAAATTAGTTGCCTTTTATGACATGCTTGTTAGGAAGCACCAGACCTGTTCCAACACCCCCCCCCCCTCCCCCCACCCCTCTCTAAATGAGACCCTAAACCCACATTGGAGCTCTCTGTTATGAATTTTATAAGAGTTACGTCTTTTAATGAATCATCAGCGTCAGCAAGTTTTACAAATGTATATTCCACAGTGACAGTCCATGAAATTCGTCTGTAAGAGTTTGATAATGCAGATGTCATTTAAAGAGACAGGATAAATTGCTTTGTCAAAAAATAAGTAAAATGGATGAAAAGCTGCTTGGCCAAGCCCTTCAGTACCATGGCCTTGGTTTGCTGTACAGTTTAAAGGCAGAACACCAGAAGCAACCGTCAGCATCACTACTGGCATCTTTGGATCGCAAGCAGCATCGAGACCCAGAAATAAAGTCAGTAATTTGGTTTAGTCTTCCTCTTCTTCTTTGCGTTCACCAGCTGTAAACTCTGGGGGAAAGTTCTGGTTGTTCGTCCACTTCTGGACTGCAGTCCTGTTCCAGAACCTGAGTGTTGCATGTGCATCCTTTTGACACATTTGTGTGCAGACTGTTGGTTCCTTGCCTCTCAGGCAGATGCACTCCAACTTCGAAGGAAGCTCCCAATTAGTCGACTCTTACGACATGCTTCTGGGTAGGCAGTATGTCTGTTCTTGTTTTCCCTATAATAGGGCCCCGGGACCCACACAGGGGATTTGGTTTAGTGTTCTTCTCTTTATTACAATTGATATTTTTTTTTTTTTACATTAGCTGTTGACTCAGAATCTTGAGGTATGGCGCCCGCCTCAAGTGCTGCAGGTCCCGGGTTCAGGCACCTGTTCACGGCAGGGATTTTTTTCCATGTGGACTTTTAGTAATTTCCCCTTTTCTGTGGATAGTTAGATTGGAAGCCCATGTGTATTGATTGTGCACGTAAAAAATCCCTTGGAAGTTGAAAAGAGTGGCCTAACGGCACTGCCCGGGCGAAATGTTATTACTGTGTGTGTTGTGTCTGTATGAAATGTTGTGGGTGTTGTGTCTGTGAATGTGTGTGTACCTGTGAGTGTATGAAGGTTGTTTCAGTGTGTGCAATTATGTGTTTGTCTCCATTTTACTGCTTTGCTTGTTTATTTTTTTCTACAATGTGTTCCTGCCTTATTTGTGTATTTTTTTCATTTATCTTTGTGGGTAGGCATTTTCCATCCATGCTTTTTATTTTTGTTTTACATTCATATTGTGGATTTTGATATATTAACTCTTTGAGTCCCAGGGGGTTTAGATGAGAGGCTCAAGGTGTGGTAATGCAATTTTTTTATTTCACAAGTTCAACACATTAAAACAGAACGTACTAATTCAGCTGCCCCCCAACATACACATATTATACATCAGAGTGACCAGGGCTAATTGGGGAATAATAATAATATTAAAATACAGTATTTTACAGAACTCAGTAAAATGAAATGATTGTTCAACTTACCACCATGGCACTCAAGGAAAACTCATTAAAATATATCCAAAAATGAATCACAAATGAATATGAACCACTTAGTAATAAGTAAAATATAAACTCAATCTGTACATTAGATGTTGTTCTACAGAATCTTTTGAAGCATCATAACAGAGCACCATTATTTGGTTAAAAAAAACTGACTTCCTAAAACAGTATCTTCACACAAAACAAAGTTTATATAACACTCAGTTTGCCTGTGGGGAGTCACCATGGCCGAGAAGCTAGATGCTCGCCGCAGATTGGAAGGTTGTGGGTTCGCTCCCTGGCGGAGCCAGACTTTTTTAAAAAAGGACTTTGGCTCCCAGGTCAACCCAGCCTAGAGTGGGGACCTGGGTGCAGTCCCAGGAAAGTAAAGGCGGCAAGATCACCCATCTTGTGTCGACTGGTCTATAAAATATAGGTCTAGCCCTATATGCCTATACGCCTAAAGGCGTGGAAAGGGTCCTTTACTTTTTACTTACAGTTTGCCTGTAATTTTGTAATTATGTTCCTAAATAATAAGTTAATGGCACTAGAACTAACTAACACTGAAGATTATCACTTTTCACTAATATTTATTCTATTGTGCCAGCTGACTTTACTATCATTGCACCCTTCGTGTTGGGTACACATTAGACCTATCCCTCATCAAAGTTTGACTCTATAAATGACTGAAACAAGTTTACTTTGAAATATTATCTAGCTTCAGATAAATCTAATAAACACGTGCTTTATTAAAATTTATGGCTTATAAAGCCGTAAATCATGTTGGCATGCATGTAGAATTTGCTTAGTGGCCATATTGTTTTCTAACAAACATTTAGTAACTTGGTAAACCTCGCAAATTTACTGTATTTTCGACTTTTAAACCACATTTCCAATTGAGCACGCCTGATATCAAGGAAGTTGAAACTGAGCGGTCCACGTTTTATTACAGGTCAGTGGTAACTAAACACCTTAGATTGTCGCACGCCATATGGGCAGCTGGGTTGTAACCAATTAGCGCGTGGTGTGTTCCCTGGGACTCATAAAGAGTTAACATATGTTTGGGAGCCTATGCTCTATTGGGGGTTTAAAAGGCAGAATAAGAAGAATATGTTTGATATATAAAATACATTTGCCGTATGAAAAAAGAGTGTTTAAAAGCGCATAGTATGCAGGCCTGTGGGACCAATTTGTGACCCTTTAGAAATAAAGTTTGTTTGCTCACTGTCCGTGGTCATACTAGACACAGGTTCCAAACGAGGAGCCCAGCCAACATAGATAGGAACAGAGTTTCCTTAAAGTTGGAATGCACTGCCTGAGAGACAAAGAACCAGCAGTCTGCACACAAATAAGCTATATAAAAATAAAAACATGCGCATGCAGCACTCAATTCCTGAAACAAGAGTATGTTCTTTTCCGCTTTCTCACCCCATCTTTGGGGCTGTGAGATTTCCTAGGGAATTCATAGTGAGTTTCCATAAAGTCCTATAGTATAGAGGGTTTAGGGTTAAGGTTAGAGTCGGTATTCATTTAATACTAACAATAAAACACCGAAACTCTTATGTTCTAAAGGTGTCATGTGTTGGTTGTTTTCAGTGTTTGCATCATTTGTTGCCTCATCATGTCCAGTATGTGTTACTATCGTTTGTTCATCACAACCACTGTGCCGTGTTTCAAAGCGGTATTCTTACTTCATGACTTCATCTTCGCCATCAATTTCCTTGACATGTCAGCATCGCTGCATGTATCCCTAACCCACCAGTATACTTACATGGCAGACTGTCTGTCCTTTTCAGGGCCCTACCTCACCACCACCCTAAGATGGGTCACTAAATGATTTACACAAGACAGTGAACTTCGCACTAGAGACCACATTGCAGATATTGATAATCCATTTTGGACGTTTACAAAAGAAAAAACAAGAAAAACTAATCCTAACCCCCCCCCCCCCCCCCCCCCCCCCCCCCCCCCCCCTTCCCTCCCCCAATGTAAGACATTCTGTGAACTCACTTGGAATATTTCCTACCAAATCTGGCAACCCCCTAGATGGGGTGAAAAGAACTAAAGACTAAAGTCCAGAAGTAGCCAGATAACTGGAACAATCCGCCAGAGTTTACAGCTAGTGAATGCAAAGAATAAAAAAAGAGGAGGGGTGGAGGGTCGAGAGAGAGAGAGAGCTGCACATTCATTTACATTATGTTCTTATACCATGATTGTTTTGTGTGTGTGTATATGTATAAACTGTTGAATATTAGGATGTTTTTCTATAAACTTAAGTGAAATAAAAAAAACTGTTTTCTTTTAGTCCATGCTGTTTTCATTAATCCTGTCTGTTTACAGCCTGCTGGCTCATGTACTGACTGTCATTTCTGATAGATTTCTTGCATGAAATGCTGTCAGACTGTCCAACAGCTTCTCTCTTAGTCACCCTAAAGGTATCTTTTTTCTCATGGCAACAAGAACTTCATTTCATTTCCCCTGCTAATTACTTTAAGATGAACTGGCCGCAGGTCTCTATCAAGGTGGATTTTGACGCATATACTTTACTTCTTCTTCGCGTTCACCAGCTGTAAACTCTAGCGGAAAGTTCTGGGTATTCATCCACCTCTGGACTTTAGTTTTCTCACAGAAGCAGAGTGCCGTGTGTACATCCGTTTTACAGCTCTTACATATCTGTGGGCAGACTGTTGGTTCCTTGCCTCTCAGGCAAATGCACTCCAATTTAAAAGAATGCCCCTAGATAGTTGACTCTTACGACATGCTTGTTGGGGAGGCAGTGGGTCTATTCTTGTTTTTCCCACAATAGGGCCACAGAACCCACACGGGGAGTTTACTTTACTGATCAGTACAGTTTGGTTTTTACTGGAGTGCTGTCTGGTCAGACCTAGGATCTGAGGGTACCTGTCTACCAGGGCACAGTTCCCCAATCTTACATTTCTTGTACATGTAACAGCTTCTTTTTTTAAGTGAGCTTACAAATTAAACATTCATTTTTTCAGGGATGCAGAGTTTCAGAAGCGTGTGTGTACTTTCATTGGGAGAAAGTCAGACATGCTCTTCAAATCCCTGTCAGAAGAAGAAAAGAACAGAAGAAGACATGATCATGAAATTATTGATGGTAAGTTGTCATTTAAGGTGAGGAAAAAAGTTTCTTTTTTGCGTTCAACAGCTGTAAACTTCTGGTTGTTCATCCACTTCTGGATTCTGATCTAGAACGTTGAGTTTTCAATGCGCATCTGTTTTACACATCCTATTTATTTCTGTGCGGACTGTTGGTTAATTGCCTCTCAGAATTATGCACTGCCATTTTGAAGGAGACTCCCCTGATTAGTCAGCCTTTTCTGGGTTTCAAATAAGCGAAAGCTGGATATAAAATCAGCCAAATGGATATAAAAAAGCCAAATATAGATATAACATTAGCTAAATCTGGATATAAAAGAAGCCTACTGGATATAAAAAATGAGCCAAATCTAGTTATAAAATAAGCCAGTTTGTGATACAAATGCAAAATTTTATTACAGAAAAGCCAAATCGGGATACAAATAAACCAAATCTGGACATAAAATAAGCCCCATCTTTATATAAAATAGCTTAATCTAGATATAAAATAGCCCAGTCTGGATTTAAATTAAGCCACATTTGAATATAAATAAAACAAATCTGGATATAAAATCAGCCAAATTTAATGTAAGCCAAAACTGGATATAAAATGAGGCAAATCTGGATATGGATACTGAAATTAATTTTTTTCAAAAAAGTTAAATCTGGATATATAAAATTAGCCAAATCTGGATGTTAAATAATCCAAATCTGGACATGAAATATGCCAAATATAGATATAAATTAGCCAAATCTGTATAAAAAATAGCAGGAAATGTGTATTAATTATTTAAAAAAGCCAGATCTGGATATAAATTATGCCACAATTTGATATAAATTAAGCCAGATCTGGATATAATATAGCTAGATCTAGATATTATTAAGGCAGATTTATATATATAATCAGACAAATCTAGATGTAAATTAAGCTAAATCGCAATATATGTTTAGCTAAATTTGGATATAAAATACCAGCTCTGAATTTAAATTAAGCCACATTTGGATATAAAATAAGCTAAATTTGATTTTAATGTAACCCAAAACTGGATATAAAATGGCCAGTTTTGGATACAATATAGCTAGATTTGGATATAAAATTAGCAAAATCTAGATGTAAATTTACCAAATATGGATATAAAATAGCCAGCTCGAAATGTAATTGTCAGATCTGGATATAAAATAAGCCAGATATGGATTTGAATAGAGCCATATTTGGATATAAAATAAGTAAAATCTAGATATAAAATAAGCCACATTTAAATGTAAGATAAAACTGGATATAAAATAGCCAAATTTGGATATCAGTTAAGCCAAATATGGATTAAGCTAAATATGGATATAAAATAACTAAATCTGGATATTAAAAACAGTCAATCTGGATAAAAAATAATCAAATCTGGATACAGATAGCCCAAAGCTGGATATAAAATAAGCCAACTTTTGATATTAAACAGCCAAGCCTGGATATCAAAATAGCCAAATCTGGTTATACAAATAATAAAATCTGCATATTAAAAAAAATCGGAATATGTCTGTTTTGATATCGAGATCCTACCTGTTTATTGTTCGAAATATGTGACGACATTTTCGAAACCAATATTTCCATTTTAGTGATATTTAATTAAAGCCTAGTAGTTAGTAAATGCGCATGCCCAGCAGTCGAAACGCACGACTTTCACCATTCGCCTGCGAGATACGTACAGCAAACCAGACTATCTCTGCGCACGCAGTAATTGTGACATTAACAATATTAGACACGATTTCTATTTTCTTTCTTTTGAAACAACCTTCGAGTTAGAGAGTAGTCTGTGGATTGGGGGGGGGGGGGGGGCACTTCGAAGACTCTTTATGTCTGAGCAGACAGTGATTGCGCATTAACCATGTTAGACACGTGCGATTTCTATTGTTGTGCCGTTTAATTAATACTTGTCTTTTTGAATATCCATCTCGCCTTTCCACTTAGTGTTAAGAGCCGGCCAGATCCCCTTGAAACTCCTCGCATCGCCATTCTCCCCAGACAGTAATGATTTATTTGTGCCTCCGCAATGTTCAATCGCTCCCCAAAAATATGAGTCAGTCTGGAAACAAATAAGCCAGGTATGGATACAAATAAGCTAAGTTGGTCTGATACAAAAAAAAGCCGGATGTCTCTATATACAAAAAGCTGGATCTGTCTGGATACAAATAAGCAGGGTCTTCTGGACCCCTCCCCTCCCAAAAAAAAAGATCTTAAGATAAAATAGCTAAATCTGTACATAAAATAAGCCAGATCTGGATACAAATGGGCTAGATCTTAATATAAAATAGCAAAATCTGGATATAAAATAAGCTAGATCTGGAAACAAATAAGCCAGATCTGGATACAAGTAAGCCAAATCTGGATACAAATAAGCCAAATCAGGATACAAATAAGCCAGAGCTGGATACAAATAAGCCAGATCTGGATACAAATAAGCCATATATAGATACTAAAAAGCCATACATGGATTTGAATAAGTCAGATCTAGATTTTAAAAAAGCTAAATCTGGATACACAAAAGCCAAATCTGGATATACGTGAGTCAAATCTAGATTTAAAAAATAAGCCATATTTGCATATAAAAAAAGCCATATATGGATACATATAAGCCGGATCAGGATACAAATAAGCCATATCTAGATACAAATTTTATACAAATAAGCCGGTAACTGTTGAATAAGGAATCAACATCATAAGCGCTCTGTCCCCATCCTCAGCAGCAGGTGAAGAGTTCCAATTCTGATGGCACCAGTAACTGTCTTATTGAATATCCATCTCGCCTTTCCACTTAGTGTTAAGAGCCGGCCAGACCGCCTTGAAACTCCTCGCATCGCCGTTCTCCCCAGACAGTAATGAACTATTTGTGCCTCTGCAATGTTCAATCGCTCCTAAAAAATATAAGTCTGTCTGGATACAAATAAGCCAGGTATGGATACAAATAAGGCAGATCGGGATACAAATAAGCTAGATCTGGATACAAATAAGCAAGATCTAGATACAAATAAACCAGATATGGATACAAAAAAGCTGAATCTGTTCAAAAAACCAAATCTGGATATAAAGTAAACCGTCTGAGTATACAATAAGCCAAATCTGGATATAAAATAAGCCAATCTGGATATAAATTAAGCCAAATCTGAATATAAAATAGAACAATTTTGAATTTAGTAAGCCAAAACTGAATATAAGTCAAATCTGGATATAAAATAGCTAGAAGTGGATATAAATTAGGCCAGATCTGGATGAAAAAGCCAACTCTTGATATAAATTAAGCCAAAACTGGATATGTTAAGCCAAATCTGGATATAAATTAACTAAAACTGGATATAAAATAGCTAAATCTGGATATTAAAAAACAGCCAATCTGGATATAAAAATAAATCAACCCAAAACTGGAGATAAAAAAAGCCAAATTTTTATATGAAAAGGCTAAGTCTGGATATAAAAATGGAAAATAGAAATAGGTGGCGACATTTGTTGAGCAAATTTTCGAAACTAATATTTTCATTTTTGTGATATTTAATTAAAGCCATGTTCGTAAATGTGCATGCGCAGCAGTCGGAACGCAGGACTTCCACCATTCGCCGGTGAGATACATACAGCTAACTAGACTATCTCTATATTTGCGCACGCGGTGATTGAGACATTAAAAATATTAGACACGATTTCAATTTTCTTTTTTTTTAAACAACCTTCGATGAGTTAGAGAGTAGTCGGTAGATTTGAGAGGGGGGGGGGGCACATCAAAGACTATCTTTATGTCTGCGCAGACAGTGATTGGGCCCTCACCTGCACTGTCGTGGCGACAGCACTAGCCATGTGGCCCTAAATGATTTATTTCTATTTGTGCCTCCGCTTTATCATTCTTCTGTAATCTCAGGTGGAAAGTTTATTCATTTCTGGACTTGAGTCATTTATTCGAAACTTTAGGTTTGCTTGCAAATCCATCTTACAGATGTGGCTTATTTGTTTGCCACTGTTGGATCCTTGCCTCCCAGGCAGATGCACTCCAACTGACAAGATACTCACTTAATTGATCACCTTGTTGACATGATTGTTAGCAAAGCAGTGAGTCCATTCTGTTTTTCCCCATGGAACCTACACAGGAACTTCAATTTAAATATGTTCATTTTGTGTTTCATGGAACAAAACAATCTTTCTGATGATCTTAGCTAGGCCTAATGTGTGGGGTAGGGTTTATATTACAAACATCCTAAAAATTTATGACACGGCTAACTTTTAGGTTAGGTTTTTCCCCCAGGGAAACACTGTGTTATTGTATTTTAAATTCAAAAGCTTTATATTGTTTTTAAAGATGTCTTCAAAGTTCTAAAAGGTTTAAAGAGGATCTGCTTCATTGCATCAGGTTTTGTGCCATAGGATTTAGTCTCTCTCAGCAGAAGGGCTAGTTTGCCTGCTAAGAGCATCATACTTCAAACATGAACTCTGTTTGCTGCTTCCATAATGCTCATGGGATCACTGTAACAGTTTCTCTCGGGAACTGAACGATGCTGTCCGTGAAATTAACCCATGACCTATAATGCATTAGGCAAATGGCTTAACCACTTTATTGAGGAGGCCACCAGTGATGCCATATGGTGAATGTTTATCTTAGTGCAATTAACATTAATTTGTTAAATTTACCTTTTTACAATAGATGGCTATGCTATTATGCCACCACTGGAGACTTTTCTGGATGGTCCCTCACATCTTCGCAGAGGACACTTTTACAAGGTAAATATTTTCATTCGTATTGCACATGCTTCACAGTAAATGAAAAACCTCTTGCATATGCATCAAATGCATAAGGCAGCTGCCAGAAGTGCCAGCACTAACAGTCTGTGACTAGAATGTGTTTTTTTATGCTTTTTGATGGACACATTTGGTGCTTAAATATCCTACCCCAAACAAGGGAAATCCACAGGTCACGAGAGTCTAATATTTCAAGGGGTGGGAGATAGACATGGGACCAAGGCTGCACTCTCTGATGGGACGTAGGTGGGTTGGGGTTAGGGCCAGTTCTACATGTTTTGGGGTCATTAAAAACATCAGAAAGCCTGGAAACCCTGTCTTACTACCCTCTAAAATGTATGAATTTCCTGTGGCGTTATCTGGTTTAGGATATTAATGAAGTACTACACATCCAACTTTGGCACATCAGTTTTTTTTTTTTGCCTACAGTTGCTTTTTGTTGGTTCAGCCGACATCTAAGCTTCCACCACTTGTCCAGGTGCAAAATTGTTGCATAGTGTTCATTTTATCTGACATGGTGAAAGTAATAATTTGCTTTTTACCTTTTAGTTGTGTTTTGGAAACATTTCCCCAACAACATGGGGAAAATATTCATTGCTTCCACACTGTAAAATAATGTAAAATGTAAGTATCCAGAAGCCATAAGTTGTTTACCCTTAGGCTCGGCATTATGGATATCGCAACCCTTCGGCCTTGATTCCATGGTAAATACCGTAAATCTGGGAGAAATGTGGCTTTTCTGACTACCCCCGGGCGTGAACCCGGACCACAAGGAGTTCGTTACCCCGTCACCGCGCAATCCGGTTAAGCCAACTACGCTAGCGAGCCGGGCGTAAAGTTTAGATAACATGTCAGTATCAAGGTTGGTATCCATTCTAGCACCTCTTGCATCTCTCATCACTGTTTGCCTTGGAGTTTTTCTTGGACATCCATGTTTCTCTAATCCCTCTATTTCTTGAGGTCTCCAGTGTTACAGAGTATTTGTGTTTGCTGTTGTTAATGTTTGCTTGCTGTTGTTTTTGTTATGACTTCACAGGGAGTGAAAGGTGTGCTGGCTACCTTGCTTGCCTACCAGACTGAAGGTTGTGTTTGAAATCTTCTTAAGGTGCTGAAATATAAAATTTTGTCGAAGTTTACCAGGCCTTATCTGCAGCCATGTGTACAAGAAATTCGAGGCTAGGGACTCTTTACTTTCTTTAAATTGGTCGCCCCCATGTGGGATGCAATTTTTCGTTATTTGAAACCCCACCCTGGTTTTTGTCGGGGGCCCTGAATATAGCCGGGCCATAAATATGGCCTATCGGCTGAAGGGGGTTTCTGGGACCTCTCCACAGGTGATCCTCATCCGCATGGTTGCACTTTGTGTTACCGGGTGTTTATCGCTTGTATGATGTCCTGGTGGGGTACAACAAAAGAGATCGAGAGGTTAGGGACTCAGAGCTTTCCGCACAAAATACTGAACGTGTGCTGCATCCTTTTTACATGCAGTAGAATGGTCCCTGGTCTGACTGGAAGCCAAGCTGTATGGATCAGGGAAGGACATGCGTCACACCGCAGCCTTCTAGAGATCTGTGGCCTGTCCATCTGAAAACCACTAGCAGAGAGAATGAAAATAAGAAGAAGAAGACCTAGCCAAAGATAACTGCCAGGATATGTGTGGAAGTGAAGATGGCACGTGTTATATTGACTATATCTCTGACAAGCATGAAAATGGGCATGGGGCAGAAGTGAGACTTTGGGTAGAAAAGTGCTCGAGGCAGGAGGTTTGACTCACAACAGGTCGTGCTGCTGACGTCAGCGGGTCATGCTAACGATGTGCTAAGGCAGCGGTTCTCAAACTGGGTGCCGCGGTAACAATCAAGAAAAGTCGGCTAAAAATTGTGAAATTATTAAAGAAGGTATGTAGACACTTGAAAGTTAAAATTTAAGTAATCTTTCCTCGCCATTGTCAAAAATAGTTAATTTCTTGTTTGAGAACCACTGCATCGTTGGCCCGACCTGGTGATGTCAGCAGCACGGCCCGTCAGCTGGAGCTGGTCGTGTTTGGCTAGACATTATGGTTCGTTCAAGGAGGCTTTAATAAGAGCCACATTCTGCAAAGAACCTGCTGCATCTTTATGATGAGTACCCAGCCTGGATCCATGATCTCATCTTGCATAGCTCTACACTAACCCATCCATATTATATTCCTGATTCTTTTGCAGAGTCTGAGGCCTAATGATTGTGTATCTGGGGTGGTGCTGTCTGTTCTAGAAAATGGACTACGGATTCAGCTCTTGTGTGTGGATAAAGGCTGTGCCAGGGATATTGATGACTTGGAAATTCAGGTACAGCTTATGTATTTTCAATTTTATTTCTGGGATGAATATGAGTACTTTCGACATACAGGGTTATCAGTGAAAGATTACTTGGAGAAGCTGAATGAAATAAGATTATCATCATTGTCATCAGTGCGGTGTCGACTCCACAATGAAGGTTGGCTGCAATGGATCCCCAGCTTGCTTTGTCTCTTGTCTTGGTTGTACACTGTCTGAGACAGCTGTTTGTTTATATTTTGACTTAGTCTTCCCAGTTGTATCTTGCTCTCTAGCCCTTGAAATTTCCCTCCAGTATGGTTTTTGGAAAGCATGTTTTTAGTGTGGCCCAGAATATTTCTCTTTTTCTGTTTCTTTATGAAGATTATATGAAACAATTTAAAAAAAAGGAAAAGACAAACAGGATATTTGGTCATATGGTGGGAAGAGAGGTATTTCAGAACCCAGTGAGACCTGGAAAGATCAGTGGTAGTAAAGGCAGATGGACAGGGTTCGTAGTGGACCGGGAAATCGGGAAATTACCGGGATTTTTTTCGTTGACCTTAAACCGGGATTTTTAGCTTATAAAAGACATTCCGACCTTGAAAAGCCGTGAATTTTGACCGCGGCAATGAAATGTCAGAAATCCTGTGTTTTTCAGCACAGGCAATTTTGGTGGAGCCATTTGGCTTTTTTGGCCATTTGGTTAGTTTTTGGCTACTTTCGTTGTATGGTCGTTTCAGGTGTGAGGGCAGCTGATTATTGGCTATTTTCAGCCGAAATGGCTTGTTAAAGGCCAGGGGAGGGCGGGCTTTGTTACAGATCATGAATACATGCAGACAGCAGCAGTGTGGCATGGGGCGGGAAGGAGCAGCTTCCGTCTGGCGTGTGTGTGCCTTTGTTTCTAGCAAGTCGGGCAGAATGAACAGTTTAAATCGTTTATGGCCGTGGTTTCTAGAAAGGATTACATTGGGAGATGGTGGGGCTCGGTTCAGTTGTATTTATAAATAGAGTCGCCGTGGTGGGGCTAAGCTCGGCCTTTTCTATTAATTAGAGATGGCATTGGGGCTAAGCAAAGTGACTGCAGCTGGATTTCCCAGTTCTATTTTTGGCCTGGATTTATCTTTACAGTGTGTTTGGCGATCAGTATTGTAATTCCCCGAGATTCCCTCTTCTGTTGTCTCGCCCCTCTCTCTCTCTCTCTTCCCTCCCTCTTTCACTCTTCTACCTATTGCTCCTTCCTTCCCGTCTCCTGCATTGTCTCTAACCCTCCCTTCTGATCTTCATCTTCTTCTCTTTCTCTCTATCTTTCCTTTTACTCTCTCATTTCCTGTCCCCCCTCCCCCTTTTTCCTATTTTATTTCTTGTTTAAATGTTTAGTAAATGTGCGGCTTCATAACTCTTCCTAGCAACTCAAGTACACAGGAAGTTGTTCCCCAGGGGGGGGGGGCATTCTGTGTGAACATGGTGGATATTTTCTTTTGATGTATTTGTTTTCCTAGCGGCCTTAATCTCTGTCCATCTCCCTTCCCGCCCCCTCATATTTTGTCCTACCTGTTCCTCACTCTCTGCCTGTCTGTGTCACTGCTTTCTTCTTTCTCTTTGTATTTGCCACTCTCCCTCACTCCCTCCCTCTCTCTCTCTCTCTCTTTCTTTCTCCATACCTTCAGTTGGTGTAGAAGGTTATGTGTTGCCTAGTGCAGAACATTTCATGTCCACCATTCCCCCTCCCACACATTAAATATATGTGTACTTTTAAAAACACATTTGCCGTCACCCCTCCCCCCTTTTCTCCTCCCACATTGATGACACCTAGGGGAGGGAGTGCACCCCTTCCTGCTACCTTCTTCCCTCTATATCTCATCTTATTTCTTACTCCCTTCTTTCTCTCCCTGTCTCATTCCCACTTTATTTTCTTAAACTTTATTCTCTCACCTCCTCTTTCTCACCCTTACCACCTCAGCCTTCTACACCACTTTCCACCACCTCCTCTCTCCCCTCCTTTCTGTAATTGGAAAACCAGAAATAAAACGAAGTCCACTGCTGCCCTGACCTATTTATGTGTCTGACCTATTTATGTGTGTGGGTAAACTTCTCTATTTTCCATCAGTGGTGGGTTGGGATCCCCTGGACTTTTTTCTTCTTCATAAAATGACCTTGGCTCTCAGGTCACCAGCCTTAAGTGTAAGAAATTGAATTATTGTTGTCACACACAGATAGGACAAGCAAGGGGCAGTAGGGGTTAGCACTGTTGTTTTTGGACCACGGCCACATTCACATTGGGAGAGGGTAGGAACCGGAAAAGTGGCCTCACTTAGAGATTTCCTAATTCTATTTTTGGCACTCATTGTTCTTACACCCCCCCCCCCCCCCCACACCGTGTCTTACCTTTCTTCTCTCACCCCTTCTCTTTCCTTTGATCTTCTACTATTCTCCTTTCTCTCTCCATTCTTCCTCTCTTCCTTTCCTTGCCCTTTCTCCTGTCCCATCTCTTCTTTGTCTCCTCTCCATCCTGTCTTTTCATTTTCTCTAGATTTCCTTACCCGCTTCCCTCTCTCATTCTCTTCCCCCCCCCCCCCCCCCCAATATTTTTTTACTGGTTCATCTACGTATTTTTTGCCCCATAACTATCTTTTCCTAGTGGTTGTGTCCACTACACTTGAAATTGTGTGTGTGGGGGGGGGGGGGGGGGGGGAGTAGGTGGCTGTTTTTTTTTCTTTGATGTATCTTGTCTCCCTTCCTGCCCCTCTCTCTTAATCTGTGTTTGTCACTGCCTTCCTTACCCACCTCTCTCTCTCTCTTGCTTTATGTCTGTTTGCCTCCCTTCATCACTTCCTCTTTGTATACCTCCCTCCCATTCTCCTGCTCTGCCTTTTTTTTCTCTTTCTTTGGTTCTCTCCCTCTGTCTGCTTGCCTCTCTGTGCTGTCCCTTTGTCTCTCTCTCTCCTTTATGTCTACATCTCTCTCTGCTTGCATCTGCTTCTCACCCTGTCCGTTCTCTCTCCCTCTGTCTCCCTTCTTTCAACTCTTTGTCATATTTTCCTCCTTCCATATCTCTATTTCGTTCCCTTTTTTCTTCTCTTTTCATCTGCCCATCTCTGTATCTGCATTCCCTCTTTCTGTATTTGTCTCCCTCTCTGTCTTTCGCTGTTCCTTCCCCACTTTTCCTCATCATGTCTCCATCCCTCCCTCTCATTTTTTCCTCCTTCCCCAGACTTCTTTTCCTTCTTTTCTCTACCTTCATCTGTCCATCTTTACACTGTCTCTCCCAGCCTACCTCAGCATGTGTCTTCCTCTCTCTTCATGACTCTCTCTCTCTCCCCTAACCCTCTCAGGTACCTGGTCCAGAACAGACAGGACTACAGTTTGCTGCCCTCTACCACCAAGCCCTAAAACAAATTTCAAACACTATATCAAGCTCAGGGGCCGACCAGCATGAAGATGGGCACAGGATATAAGTGACTCCTTGAGTATAAAAAAGTACATGAGGCGGGAGAGCTGGTGAGAGACCGAGGTTTTTTTGTCAGGACAAAGGAAATGCTACATGATGATTATATCTGTGCTGGTATACCAACACATGTGGCACAAATGAAGTACCTTGTGTGCTCAGTACACCCTTGAACAAGGCAAAAATCTTGTTTCAGTATTACACCGAGACAACCTTGAAAAAAACTAAGGAGACCTTAAAAAAGACCTTGAAAAGCCTTGAAATTGATTGGTAAATTTGGCTATGAACCCTGATCATGAAATTATATTTGATAGTCTTAGCAGGTTGTGTGGATGAATGTCATCAGTTGAGTTCACAACACTAAGAACTGAGATCTGAAAGGCGCCATGGACACATGCCCTGTCTAAACATATAGTCTTCATCTTCTTCTTTGATCCTTCTGTCAGAAAACCTATATCAGGAGGCCGGTAGCCCTTATGAAAGCCATCATGCCATCCATATCCCTTCATGTACCATAGTTTTGTCTTTCTTCATTGTGGTTGGAACAGGCCAGATTGTGTCTCTGTTGGCAGCATACAGTTGACAGTGTTGAAGCACATGCTCAGCATTTTCTGGTGCCACGCTACAGGGACATCTCTCCATGATTAGTTATATTTTTTATGTTAACTGTTGCAGTTTCTATCAGAACAGATATCTAGCAGTGTTTAGTTGAAGCTGTCTGTGTAGGGATTGATGTTATTAAGGTTAAGTTCTATGGTGATTTTGTACTTAGTTCTCTGTGTCGGTCCCAAGGCCCCATTAATTTTTTTTTGGGGGGGATAGACCCACTGCCTCCTAAATAGACCCGCTACCCCCTAAATAGACCCGCTACCCCCTAAATAGACCCACTACCCCCTAAATAGACCCACTACCCCCTAAATAGACCCACTACACCCTAAATAGACCCACTACCCCCTAAATAGACCCACTACCCCCTAAATGACCCACTACCCCCTAAATAGACCCACTACCCCCTAAATAGACCCATTACCCCCTAAATAGACCCACTACCCCCTAAATAGACCCGCTATCCCCTAAATAGACCCGCTACCCCCTAAATAGACCCGCTACCCCCTAAATAGACCCACTAGCCCCTAAATAGACCCACTAGCCCCTAAATAGACCCACTAGCCACTAAATAGACCCACTACCCCCTAAATAGACCCACTGCCTGCTAAATAGACCCATTGCCCCCTAACAAGTATGCCATACACGGTGGCTAATTAGGAGTTTGCTGAAATGGGATTCATTGTGTGAAAAGGTGCACATATCACACCCTAGCTGTAAGCCACAACTCAGCATGGTAACTACCCCTTTTCAAGATAATTGCATAGGAAGAAGAAGATCAGTTAGTGCACTTTCCTGTCAAAGAAGTGACCCAGGTTCATCCCCTTCAACAAACATTATTTTTCTCACATAAGATGACTCTGGGCCACCCCCTCATACAAATAGTTACCCGATGATTTCCAGAATTTACTGGGTATTGTCTGGGAAGGAAAGGTGATAAGGTGGGGAAGTGGCCATTCCATCTCATATATTATGTTCTAAAATGTATGAAGGTCTGACTGCAGTGATCAAGGCAGCTGTTAGAACCCTTTGGAACACTTCTTGCTCAGTACACAATCCTAAAGACCCAATCAGCTTCCTCGCATGAAAGAAAAGACCATTGTATTTAGACTGCATACTGGATACAACCGACTCTGCAGCCATATGTATTGAGTATTCTGAACTTTACCCATGTGGGTAGACACCAAAGAATACTAAACATATGCTACAGACATGCTTTCTACGTGCAGTATATAAATCCCAGGTTTAGCTGGTTGATATTCCAACAGAAGTCACACTGTATAGAAGAGTGGAAGATGTGCACCACATCACAACATCATAGAGGGTTGTGACCTCCTCATCGGAAAAGCACTGGTAGAGAGAACGAAACGAAGAAAAAGGTCTAAAACTTCACACCTTTTGCTATGGGATTACTTTTAACCAGGAGTAGAAGCAAACAGAGAATCGCCAAAATAGGCACTGAAATGAGAAACAGATGGATTGGGGAAGTGAGGACATCTAAGAGAAACTCTTAGACGGAAGTTAAGGAGAAAGGCCTGGGACGCTGGACTGGATTCTATCCATGATGTGGAAAAGGTTGTTCATCTTCTTCTTCTTCTTTCGTTCGCATGAAATAAATTGTCTATATCTGCAAAGCTGTCTCTAGTATGAATTTCACTGTCTTTTGTAATTCACTAAGCGGCCCATAAAGTTTGACTTCCACAAGTGTCTCTTTTGGCCAAAGGTTTTGCCTGAAAGCGTTGAATCTGGGACAGTCTTGAAGGATGTGATCTGTTGTTTCAGGTGCCAGTCCACAAGTACACATGGCTGATTGGCCAATCTTAAATTTGTTGTACATGTGGGAGCGAAGTCGATTGTGCCCTGTTCTAAGGCGAAGGATAATGACTTGCTCTGGTCTGTCCATAATACGGTAATCATCTTGTGCCAGTTTCGGTGGCATTCTGATTGATTTGATCATTCTCTTCTTCTGTTGATAAGAGACTGGTATGTTAGGTTGTTCTTCAGTTGCACCTTCCTTAGCTAGTTTATCAGCTTTTTCGTTTCCGGGAACTCCACAGTGGGAAGGTATCCACTGCATTACTAATTTACAGCGGTTGCCTAGTTCGGATAATAGTGTCCGTATGCTTGGTAATTTTCCAGACTGGAGTGACTGAAGTACTGCTTTTGCATCTGTCAGGAATACCACTGGTTGTGAAAAATACCCTGTATTTAGTAGTTTCTCTGCCGCTATCTTGATGGCTTGAACTTCTGCATCATAGTTGTGACAGTGCTTTCCCGTTGGTAATTTGGCTGTATCCCTGGTATTATTAGGATACTCAATGTACACTCCCGCACCTCCGTTTCTGACTGCGCTTTCTGCTGACCCATCTGTGTAAACACGGACCCAAAGGTTCTGCGGGTATTCATCATCAAGTAGACTGAGGGTGGCTGTTTTGCGCTGCACACTGTTTTGTTCTTCCTTGTCAAATACCCCTTTCACTTCAGTCTTGATGTGTATTGGAAACTTATACTCCTCTCTCAAGGGGGTCCGTTCTGGGACAGCATTTAGGGATCTATCAGTTGCAGGTAAATCAGTGGTTTGTCTGCCGAGCCGTTTGGCCTGGTGGATAAAACTACTTCTCTTTAGTCGTCCCAAAGCTAAATTTTGGAATCTTTCATTCATAGGGTGACTGTGCATACTAAGAAACTTTTCTGCTTGTAAAAGCATCTTGGTGTCTCTGCGTTCACTCAGTGCTTGGGTCATCCCCATTTTCTCCATCACAGCTATAGGTGTTGATTTCATACTGCCTGTGGTAACTCTGAGTGCTTGATTTTGCACTTTGTCTAATTCTTGCAATGTGGTTTTTGATGCCGAACTCCATGCTGTTGATCCGTATTCAAGATGTGGTCGAACACTTTGTTGGTAAACTTTTCTAAGTATTTTCCCGCTAGCACCCCATGTGGTTCCACTTAGTTTTCTCAGAATGGCTACCCTCCTTCTGGCTTTGGTTGCTGCCTTGTTGATGTGTTTTCTTCATGTTAATCTATCATCAAACGTTACGCCGAGGTATGTGGGCTCCTTATCCTCTCTCAGGGGTACTCCATTTATGTGCATGACACCTGATTTTTGTTTAGGAGAAAGGGTAAAGAGGGTGGTGCTGCATTTGCCTATGTTGATGCTGACACACCATTTGTTGGCCCAATCAGCCATTGCATCTATGGCTCTTTGTAGCAGCCTGGTGGCCACTGTCGCATTTTCATTTGTACACCAGAGTACCAAGTCATCAGCATACATTGCAGCTTTAATTCCATGGGGTAGTTCAGAAAGCAGGTCGTTGATATAGACTAGGAAGAGTGTGGGGGACAGAACACCTCCTTGTGGGACGCCATGGCGCAGCAAAACTTTCTTACTCTTAAGTCCATCTATCTGTACTCGGGATCTTCTGTTATACAAGTATGCTTTCACCCATTTGTACATTCTCCCATTCACCCTGCAGTCTCTCAGTTTCTTCAGTAGACCTTCTTTCCAGACCTTGTCAAAGGCTTTCTTCAGATCTATCCATGCCGTTAGCACTAGCTTCTTTTCCTGGAAGGCATCCTCAATTTCTTGTGAAAGGTAAGTTGTCTGGTCTTCTGTGGAGTAGCACTGTCTAAATCCTGCCTGCTGCAGCGTGAAAATGTTTTCACTTTCCAAGTACCATTGGAGTCTAAGGTTGACAATACGTTCCATTGTTTTACAGAGGCAGCTGGTAAGACTGATCGGTCTATAGCTGGAGGCATCAGAACTGTCCTTTCCTGGTTTAAGCAGAGGTATTGTGATTGCTTCTCTCCATATTTGAGGAACTTTGCCACTGGTCCAACAATGATTAAAGATCTGTAGCAGCTTTTTTTTGGCAGTTGTTCCAAGGTTCTTGATCATTTCGTTGGTGATACCATCAATTCCAGGTGATTTTCCCAGTCTCAGCTTTGATATTGCTAACTCTAACTCGCTGGATGTAAGTGCTGCCACCAGTGCCTCAGGAATTAATCTTTTTGTCTTATATGTTGTTTGTTTTCTTGAACCTCTCGCTGTTTCTCTGGGCTGACATTAATGTTGCTGTCTTCTGCAAAGGAATCTGCAAAGTGGTCAGCTGCCTGTTTTCTTGTTAGGATGGCTCCCTCTTTGCATAGTGCAATATTACCATTTCTTCCTGTATTCTCATAATTAATTTGCTTAATTAACCTCCACAACTTCCTTGTGTCTCTTTCAAAGTTTAGAGACTTTGTCTTTTCTTGCCAGCTTGCCCGTCTAGCCTGCAGTTTGGCTCTTTGAAATTTGGCCTTTGAATGTTGGTAGTTGTTAAACTGCTCTTGACAAGGTCAGGTCTCAGCTTGTTTTCTTTCTGTTTCCATATTGTTGTGCAGTTGCTCCAAATCGCAATTCCAGTACGGTTTGTATTGTTTACGTGCACCTCTTGGAACTGCTTCTAGGGCTGCCTGCAGCATGCGTTTGCTCAACTCTTGGACTACTTTTTCTACATCGTTATCTGTGTTTAGATTTTCCAGCAGAACATTTGTGCGAAGCTGATACAACTTCCAGTCTGCCTTCTTAAAATTCCACCTTGGCAGTGTGCTGCTCTCTCTTACAGACTGGCTTTCTATAGTTAGAAAGACTGGCCGGTGGTCACTGCCTCCTAGTTGCTTCCCAACAGTTCTGGTAACATTCAGTTCCATGTCTGGTGAGTGAAAGGCTAGGTCTGGTGTCGAGGTGGTATGCCATGCTCTAGAGTAGAAGGTTGGTGGGTCGGTTGGCTTATTAACGAGGATGAACCTATTCTCATCCTGCCAGTCCTCTAGTTTATCTCCTCTCTGGTCCATATGATCGTATCCCCAACTTTGGGAATGGCTATTAAAATCCCCACAAATGATCATTTTTTCATTTACTAGTACTGTATCCAGTGCCTGAGGGCGGTCGCTCGGACAGTAATAGTTGGTCAGATGTAAATCTGTATTTTCTAACTTGAGCTCAAGTGTTTGATACTCAGCACCTTCCATGTATGTTTCGATCCGGCCCGCAAGGATGTTATTTTTGACCAGGGTAAGAATTCCACCTTTTCTCCTGTCTTTGCGGTCAGATCGGAAACACTGGTAGCCTCTGATCTTAAAGGCCATATCTTGTTTGAGATAAGTCTCTTGTAGGCAGCATACATGTACATTCTCTTCGTTCAAGACGTTTTCTAATTCTAATTTCTTAGTATTTACTCCCTCCGCGTTCCAGTGCATTATTTTAAGGCTAGCTGTATTTTCTACTTTTCTGGTTCTACGGGGCATTAGGGGGAGGCTTCGAGTATTTGAAGCTGGACTCTTTCTTCTTGTCTTAGGCCGGTAAATCGAACCACGTGTACGTGAGTGGGTCGCATGGTGGAAATCAAACTTATTTGCAGATATAGAAATATTCCCTGTTGCGTTTGTGCGTGGCATCCTGATTGCTGTGGTGCGCCTCCTGGCTGGTTGCCTCCGACTTCAGCACCTTGTTGTGCTAGAGTAGACTGGGGTCTTACCCGTGGACTCCCATGTTTATAATGGGAGCGTGGCTCCTACGCGGTTACATTATCAGAATTAGGACACGGCCGCCGCCGTGGCTATTTTGTGGAAATAATTCCGTTATAACACCCCTAAACCACATAATACTTGTATCCACGAACAAGAGAATATCCATCGTCAATGAATTCGTAATAATCGCACTTTGTTATCAAGAGAAAAACACCGATTAAGTGAAAATTTTAGAATAAAATCGAGTGTCGCCGCAAACACGTCTTCACGCTGCCATTTCTAAACCGGAAGTCCAGGTTGTTCATGTTAGAATGGAGAAATAGACTAGGAACTTTATGTAACTCAAACACTGCCACAAAGAAGAAAAAAATCAAGATAAAAAAGATGCAAAGAAAAGAGACTGTTATTGTAATTAAATCTTCATTAAAAGTGAGATGAACGTAATCACTTTTTTTTCCCCCCAACGAGCATTTAAGCAGCGCAGCTAGATGATAGTGATGATTGGACAATATTTTCCTATAGAGATTCTGAAACCTTAATTGAGTTGCTTTTGTTTCTGTATGTATGGATAGAAACAGGTTATTCTGATAGAATAGCTCAGAGATGCATTTGACTGTAACTTGAGCAGATATGCTTCATTTCACAGTGTGGACGATATGGATTTGATACAAGCGTGATAGTGCTTCTCCTCCATTCCTTCGCCATTTTGTTTAGCTAGTGAAAATTGTGTCATTACGTATGCAGCATGGAGCCAAAAGTGAACATTAAATTGTGTTTCAAACTTAGAAAAGTGCTCTTTAGACAGTTGAAGCGATTAAATTCAACAGCATATTCTTTTGCTCCCATCCTGACACTCAGATATCAGGCTCTGTCGATCCGTTCTCCGACTTTGGCAATGAGTTCATCATTACAAACAAAAATTGGACGTCCTGGCCCAGCTTCATCTTCAATCTTTTCCACACCAGTTTTGAATGATAGATACCACCTGATGCACGGGATAAACTCTGATCCCCTCAACTTGTCTCATCAAACTCAACTGGTTCAGTAGCACTTTTTCCACAGAGTTTGAAACATAATTTAATGTTTGCTCTAAATGCTTGCATGCGGCTCTTAAGGTTGTTGGTTAAAATCCAAATGCTGGACTTTTTTCAGAAATGACCTTGGCTCCTAGGGTAACCCAGTTCTAAATGGGCATGAGGCAAAGTTTTGGGAAATAAAGGTGGCCAGTATGATGCTGGCCACGCCGCCTACCAAGTAACGATCGGTCTATCAAATATGTCTAGCCCTTTGTGTCCAGAATGCCTGACGGTGTGGAAAAGGATTCTTATTTAACCTCCATGCTCCATAACAAAGCAGTTCTTACTAGCTAAAAAAAATGGCTAATTATTTGTCTTCTAGATTATGTAAATGTAATAAGTTTGTTCCTCTGTGTTATTTCTGTTATAATCTGCTTTTGATTTGATTTCAGGCATTTTGCCCAGTGAAAGAGCTGCCAAAGTTATACCCAAATGAAAGTGCGCTTGATGCATTTCAAGAGAAAGACATTGTTAGAGGTTGGTTTCTAAGGAAGGTCTTTGAATTTGTGTGTAATTTCAGATAGTCATTTGTCTTTGTCATTATGAATTTCCACTTTTGCTAAGCACCGTGATGAGGAGTTTGCAGTTGAGCACTAAATGAGAGGCACTGGGCGGTTAGCTGAGTAATGAACAATTATGTTGAAAATGCAGAGATATAGTTTTATAGACAAATGATGAGAACACTGTGGGCAGATAAAAAAGTGCAATGTAGATGTCTTGAAGGAAATTAACTCACGAAGAGAACTGACTACCCACATTAGAAGGAGACAATCTACATTCTTTGGCCACCTCAGGGAAAGAAGAAATTGCAGCCTGTCTTGACAATAGGAAAGTTGAGAGGAGGAGAGGCAGAGCAAGACCAAGAGAAAAATGCTGGACAGTCTCTGGCATCATGGCAGGGAGGATAGTCTATGTCAGAAATAATTGAAAGTGTGAGACAGAAGGTTGTGGGCAGACATATTTAGCAGTGCTATATGTCCGGACACTCGCCTACTGGTACAAAGGTCGTGAGTTTAAAAAAACCCACATGGAGTCAGATTTTTTTCATATGTGTCTTTGGAACCCAGGTCACCCCAACCTTAAATGAGTACCAGATAAAGTCCTGGGAAGTAAAGGCAGCTGGCATTATGTTGACCACATCACCCTTTGAGGAACAATCTGGCATATTGCGCTCGATGTACCACTGGCCTGTAAAGGTACCACTACTTGTACATACTGTATGGACTAGAGGAGGCAGGCCGTTTTAATGTGAATTTCTACTATACAGCCATCAAAAGGCTGTCAGTACTGTCCCCACTTCCATTCTCCTGCTTGGTGTTGTCATATAATGTATTTCATTCCCCCACAGTGTGCCTGTCAAACAGGACCACAAACACCTGAGCACATTCTGCAGACCTGCCCATTCTACCTAGGAATTCCAGAGAAATTTGACTACCTACAACTTTGAAAAGACACCTGGCCCCAAGAGCAAAGTGTGCAGAGCAAGCTGTGGGGAACCATGAAGGACCTGCTACTAACATGCAAGTTCATAGAGGCAACCCAACTGATGGTATGATCTGAGCATACGAAACCGAACGCAAAGAAGAAGAAGAAGATATAATATATTTCAACAAACAAGAGTAATTACTCTTATAAGAGTAATCATACAATTGGTATTGTCTTCTAATCATGATTTGAAGCAAAGTACTAAATCTTCCTGTTTAAACTTTGTACATCACAGGTATTGTTCTAGCCGTGAGCGAAGAATCCGAGAAGATAATCATCTCTTTACATGAAAAAGCGATACCAGATAAAAACATCTACCCACGTATAGTAAGTAGTACACATTTCTTTACAGCTCTGTTTGTGTATGTCAGTGAAGATTCCAATAAGGCAACAGTTTCTTTAGGAGAATTATCATCATGTAGCTGATCTCTTGCGAAACATCACTGTTGTCACAGCATGCTGAAAAGCTACTCAGTTTCCTGCCCACTTTCTCACCTCATGAATATTCATCTCCAGGGTGTCCTTGATATCTTGTGTCCACTATCTTGCTGCTCAACGCTTGACCCTCTTCTTCCAGGAATAACACCCTCCATTACTGTTTTCTGCAAACCATTATGATGTTTAACATCATTCTTCATCATCATTGTCCTGTTGTGCCATTACACATCACATAGGGCTTGCCGTCTGTTTCTCCCTTTCATTCTGTTCTGTGTAATCCTGCAAGTTTCTGTAGCAGGTAATTTTTTACCGGGTGGGGGGCTGTTGGCCCCATGCCCACCCTCCTCCTTTCTCATCCGGGCTTGGGACTGCAGTGGCAGAGATATGATGTTTAATATGGCTGAAGTATTTTGTTTTTCAAGAATTGATACTGTTTTATGAGAAAGCTATACCAAATAAGAAAACTATCCACAGACAGATAGTAAGTAAATTTTTTTTTTATACCCCATGTGTGTGTTCTCCCCCACATCAATCCATCCATTTCCTCACCTTTGATGTGTCTATGTATGTGCCAGTATTTCTCTGTCTCTCTCATATTTTGACAAACTGGTAGATGTTTAGCAGATAAGTTTTATATGAAATGATACACACACTTAGAAAACAGATTAAATGAACTGGTAGGTATACAGCAGACGTGTTTAGCAATGGTACATTAGTAATGAACTTGGACCATTAGATCAAGATAGATTGTGTTTGTATTGATGCCTACCCCTGGTGTGTCTCTACAATATGGTGGTAGTTT
Source organism: Candidula unifasciata (assembly GCA_905116865.2). Classification (NCBI taxonomy): domain Eukaryota; kingdom Metazoa; phylum Mollusca; class Gastropoda; order Stylommatophora; family Geomitridae; genus Candidula; species Candidula unifasciata. The sequence continues at coordinate 159,634 of CAJHNH020003223.1, forward strand.
GTAAGCTTAGTGTTCTCTTGACTCCAAGAGCTATTTATGCCAACACTAGTTTAGTTACTGGTACTTTCTCCTGTGTGCATTTTATAAAATAAAGACTTTATTCAGTAAATCCATGTTATTGGAGGTTAGGAAAAAGAATTAATGCTTGCTATTTAGAGCCAGTTTCAGCATATGGCTGTGAATCTGGAATAGTAAACAAACAAAATAATTTGATAAGAACTCAGAAAATAATTTGTAGAATTCCTTGAACAGTCAAAGAAAAGCAACACAGGTGTTTTAAAATAGCTGAGGACTCGAAGACAGCTTATCACTAACATCAGAATGAAACAGTGATTGGGGGGGGGGGGGGGGGGGGGGGGGGGGGGAGTATTATTAATATTATCAGAAACAGCATCCTGTCCCAAAAGTCGAAGTATTTTGGCCACACCAAATGTCATGGTGGCTTGAAAAAGACGGTGCAGTTTCTGGAAGGCGAGACAGGGATTGACCTCTGCAAAGATGGATAAAAAACTTTGAAGATGCATTGGCATTGAAAGTGCATGGGGCTGGAGAGCTGGCTAGGGAAAGTGATACTTTCAGGTGAGCCGTGAAGAGAGTGATGTTCTGCAAAAGACTTGCTGATTCATGGTGATTATGAGAAAAAGGAAACAGGAACATGTTGTGGTAACTGGAAAGATATGTGGAGCAAGAGACAGAGGAAGACAGCATAAAAAGATTCTTGACAGCCTTTTGTCATGGCAAGGAGGGGTATCAGCAAACAAACCAAACTTCAGGATCGCATATTTTTCAGAGGCATGATCACCTATGCCAGTTGGCAAGGCACTTGGTGATGATGAGTGTCTCCCCATGACGTACAGGTCAAGGGATGGGGAAAAAACAGACGAGTGACACAAAGCTGTTGACCTGTAGGCAGACTAGGACATCCAGGGGATGAGGGGTAGGAAAAAAACAGATGAGTGACACAAACCTGTTGACCTGTAGGCAGACCAGGACATGCAGAGGATAAGGGGTTGGGAAACAACAGATGAGTGACACAAACCTGTTGACCTATAGGCAGACTAGGACATCCAGAGGATGAGGGGTAGGAAAAAAACAGATGAGTGACACAAACCTGTTGACCTATAGGCAGACTAGGACATCCAGAGGATAAGGGGTAGGGAAACAACAGATGAGTGACACAAACCTGTTGACCTATAGGCAGACTAGGACATCCAGAGAATGAGGGGTAGGGAAAAAACAGATGAGTGACACAAACCTGTTGACCTGTAGGCAGACAAGAACATCCAGAGGATAAGGAAAGGCAAAATAAGAATGCTAGTTGAAATTTGAAACGTAAGAAAGGAACGATCAGGAGGTGAACAGGTATGAAGTGAGACATGCCAGGACCCGCTTGGGTTTCTATGAGCAGGTGGTAGAGACCGAGAAATTCTGTTAATCTTTCAAGTAGATAAAGCAAGGAGACGAGATGAACCATAAATCAGGGTCCTGGGCAGACAGGTTGACAGGGGGGGGGGGGGTTGAAAATGGGTGACGCTTAGAGAAGGGGGGAGAGAAAGGCAAAAGGAAGGATGGGTGAGTGAGAGGGTCGAGGACTCAGGGAGGCCACAGGCATTTAGCTGGCAAGTCAATGGAGAGAAGAACTGCAGTGTGTGAAGATAGCAGTTAACTGTATGGCTGAGAGTTAAACTTTACCAGAAAAGGCTTGGCAAACATTCAGTAACAGCAATAACCTGTTAGAAGTATGCAATGAACGTCATGGCATTTTATACTGTAGTCTTCATATTATTGTTTAAATAAAATAATCATTGTACTAAAATTGAAATTGTGTTTTTTAAAATCAACAAACTTAATTGCATTGGATTGTTACATCACTGGCGTGTTGTTAAACACAATAGACAAATGAACTCTATCTTATTATATTTGTTCTGATAGGCACACCTGACTGAGCTTAAGTGGGAGTGGAAAACTAGAATGTATCACGTATATACTGTACTATAGATTTGACGAAACAGTCCAGGCTACATCTTCATTTTGTCCCCAGTATTTTCAATAGCTTGGATAGAATCTGGTCAACATTCATCTGAGACATGGGTTCCCAAACGCTTTTGTCCCACCGCCCTTTTTCAGTTTAAAAAAAAAAAAATTACAAATTGCCCACCTCTGCCAGAAAATGTCACCATCTTGTGTTTTGCTGGTAAGCATAGGCGACCATGATTGGCACCCTGCAGGATCAGCAGCATCAGAGATCAGTTCAATGCTCTTGTTATGCCTCAAGCAAAAACTAGCTAGTTGAAATTGGATTTGCTGTGTGAGATTTGATGAAAGCTCAGCAGAACCTTATGACGACACATTGATCCCAGGTGTTGTACTACAACCATGAAATAAAAGTATGAATAATATTTTTATAAAGGAAAACAATAATGAGAATAATCTGGCAGAGTGGTTCGCATAATGGACTCTTGTTCAAGAGAGACCATTGCTTAGATCCTCTGTAAGGTTATGGAGATATATCTGTTAGGGCAATAATAAATCCTAACTTGCCTAGTTCATGATGGCTGCACTAGCCCCGTAATCCTAAATCCTCAGGCTCAGGATTTAGCTTCCCTAAAAAGGTGCAAAATGGCAGTAAATGAGGAAAAAACTGGAATGCATCATAACACTAGGACGGTTAAAAGGGAAGAGAGACAGGAAGACCAAGAGTGAAGATGCTAGATAGTTTGGCATCGTGGCATAGAGGATCATCTCTAGCAAAAATGATTGAGAGTACCTGAGACAAAAGGCTGTAAAAAAACATGACTACTGACAACACATGACGGAGATCATAAAAGAAAGAAAACCACATAAATTTACTTACACATCAATTCTGTCACTACTGTCTGTATGTACCACTTTATAGGGTAGTGTAGACAGGGGGTCGTGACTTTGAGGATTTAGGGCCGCACGTCTAGTGCTGTCACCACGGACTGTACAGGTTAGTGTGTTTGATTCCCTCGGCAAAAAAACTCCATCACCTTAATGGGTGAGAGCCCATCGTTGTAACCACTCAGCCAGTGCATAAATGCAACAAAAAAAGTAAAGGACCTTTTTTTCACTGTGGAGCATCGGGCATATACCAGGACATTGCCTGGTACCCATTGTCTGCTAAGTTGACCTAGGGTCCAAGGTTCAGTTTTGAAAAATTCTTATTTATGTTAATAAAGGTTTATGAAAATACGGGTTTTTGTTTGTTTCCCTCTTAGGGCTTGATCACAGAACAAGAGTTTCCTGTACACTACAGGTATATTATGGTTTGAAAAATCTGTCTTCTTTGGCAAGCATTGTTTTATTTTATTTAGTTGAATTTCTTGGTTTTCTGCTTTTCACCAGTTGTTACTTTGTTAATTTATCTCTTACCAGTTTTTTTTTTTTATGTGTTAGTTAAATTAATATAAATTTTCCCACATCAGAAGGAGGCAGTCAGAATCCATTTGTTACATTATGACTTTGGATGTCGGGTTGATTCTTGTCTTTCTTCTTCGTCTTCTTATATAGTCCGGGCTGTATGACATTGGTAGTCTATCTTTCTACTGTATTATGTGCCGTGTACTTTGAGTCATTTCTGACACAGAGGATTCTCCATGCTGTGATGCCAAAATTTTCAGACTTTCTTTTTCTGCTCTTCTTCCCCCCCACATCTATGCACCATCAACATAATTTTTCACTACTTGACTCCATGTCTATGATTCACTTCCTGTCTGTCAACATAACTCTTTCAATCCCAGGTTTGCTGCAGAAGAATAAGCATGTATGGGTCTGTCACAAGTGCTATAATGAGGATCAACCTGTCAGTCAGTTATTGTGTTGAGTTAATTTAAAATAAAGTGCATTCTTAGCATACTAACAAATTCATTTACACATGTAAAAACTATAACCCGCCACTGCACCTCCTTTCTTTCTTTTTCTTTCTTTCTATCTTTCTTTCTTTTTTTTCTTTCTTTCTTTCTTTCTTTCTTTCTTTCTTTCTTTCTTTCTTTCTTTCTTTCTTTTTTTCTATCTTTCTTCCTTCCTTTTTTTTTCTTTTTTTCTTTCTTTCTTTTTTCTTTCTTTTTTTTTTTCTACCTCTTTTTCTCTCTTTCTGTCTTCATTGCTGATTGTATTTTCCTGGATGACGTGATATTTTGACATGTTTGGTTTTTATTTCAGACGCAAAAAGCAGATTGAAGGAATGCCTTTTAACGAGGTATTGCATTCAATCCTTGGCTTCAACAATACAGGAAACGTGAAAGCTCTTGTTGAACAGCTGGGGATACAGGAGGATTCATCCTATATGAGATACCTCGCTGGGTAAGTGCACACTCTGATATCTGTATTGATTGATTGGCATCTTTCCGTCTTTCCAGAGGATAGTGTTATATTGCGCTATGAGGAGGCATTAGACTCACAGCCCATGGGGATGGCGAGTGTGACTAGCAAGACCCGCCCGTGTCAAGAAAAGTCTTCCGCAATGATAGCATGGGATTGTTGTCAACATTTGTGTTTAATCTGTTTCTTTTCAGACGCTCAGCTCTCATCCTTTCTGCAGTCATTTTTTCCTTCACTCTCATTCCCTTCCTGATCTTCCCTTTCCACACAACACGGTCTATGGCATTTTGTTCCCATGAGTCCACCCCAATAACTGTATCATTCATGTCCCGCTTGCACACATCTTTATATCGTAGTAGAGGTCGGCCTCTATTCAACATTTACCAGATTAGACAGCAATATAAAGAAAAATAGGAAAACTTTTTTGATGTTTAATACAGAAGAGTTTTTACTTATATTATTTAACATAATTATTTGTTCATTTTTCTTCAGGAATAGTTTGTAAGTAAAGTTGTTCAAAATTAAATTTAATCACTGGATATTTTCCTTTAATTGCTGTATTGTGATTGGTTAAACATTATTACTGCTTTATGACAATGCGCCCAGCAAATGCTTTAAAAAAAACTTGTTAATTAAACATTAAATAATTTTAAAATAATTTATCTACACTTAAAAGCTTTGTTTTTGGTGGAATAAGGATATATGTAAACACATATATAAAGGGGAAGTAATCAATGAACATAGGGAAGCAATCTGCAGATTACATTCCCAAGGGCCTAACACAACTATTTATTGGATAATCATGCCATGTTCTCTATCACTGAGGTTTAGGGGAAAATTGTAAGTCAACTTGGTCATACTATATTCTATATCACTGAGGTTAAGGGGACAGTTAGATGTCAACCTGGTCATATCATATTCTCCATCACTGAGGTTTAGGGGAAAATTATGTCAACCTGTCTTTAATAAGCTACTGGATTCACAAGTAACCCCCCTCCTACACACAGACACACATTTTTTTTCTAAAGTTAAAATGTTAAAATATTAATGTTTAGGTCTCCTTAACACTATGCAGGGGAACCTTTGACATTTAATTTTGCCTTTCAAGAAGAGGTTTGGGGTTCAATCCCTGGTAAGGGCTGAAATTTTTTCACGTGGGTTTGGGCTTTTAGTAATTCCCCTTGGTCTCTGGGTAGTAAGATCAGACACCTGTGTGCATTGTTGCGCATGTAAAAAAATTCCTTGGCGGTTGGAATTCCAAAATAGTGACCTAACGGCGCTGCCCAGGCAAAATTTGGAGTTAAAAATCTACCCAAAGTATTTCAGGATCCTCGCCAGAGCTACAGAGCCTGTGCACTGTGCTGAGCATCTTTTTGTTTTTTTTGTTTTGTTTTAAAAGTTAGAATTTTTTTGTTAGAAATTCACATAATTATAGAAATTACTTTTTTCGAAAGCATTTCACTCAGTGTAAAATGTGTCATATTGGGCATTATGCCTTATAATTCACACTCTTGTTGAGGTCAATAATGTTTATGATTGAATTTTTTTTCTAGACTTGATTCACATAAGTAATTCACAGAATTCTGAAGTAATTTATCTTTTAGATTCATTTTTGCAGAATGGATACAGAAATCAGCATAAAATGTAACTGGTTTGAACTCTTGAGACACTTAATTTTAATCTGTTTTACTTACATATGTATTACTTTTAAAAGAGTTAATAATGAAAATGACTTTGTCAGCTTGGGTTGATAACTGGTTTATTTCTCAGATTTTGGATGGGGATCTTCATTGACTGATACTCTGAAGATCAATCATTAAGTTCATTTTCATACTGCATTGTTAGGTTCCTGAAAAGGGATGGTTGCTTGAGCTGGGGAATATGTGTTGTATTGCATTCTCAGCAGACAGCCAGCCATTTTGAAGATAGTGACAATTTCTCCTTTCTTCTTTTCTTCTTCTTTCTTCTCCTAAATCATCATCATCACCACCAACTCAAGTCCTCATCATCATCACCATTCACCCTCAAAAAGATGGTTGGCACTTTGTATTATGGTTTACAGCTAGGCTGTGATTTTTTTTTTTTGCTTTTTAGCCCAAAATATTTGATTTCAGCACATTCCTAATTACTCGCCTTTTACGACTTGCTTGTTAAAGAACTGTGGATCTATTACTTTCCCCTTTCCCCTTACATGGGGCTCCTGAACCTGCATAGGGATGTAATACAGTGAATTCCCTGTATTATGTGCAGGCACATGTTAATGAATTATTGTTTGTAGCTTATTAGTAATTGTTTTAGTCATTCTCTGCAGTTACAGTCATGGCTCATTGTGTATGTATTTATATCTTTCAGATTACACATCCCAGAAAATGAATACGCCGAAGGCCTTCGTAAATGGCAGTCCCAGAAATTAGCATACCATAGGTTTGTACAGAGTGATTTTGTTTATGGAAACTAGATGTGAATCAATGTTTGTTTGGTGGAATGAATAGTAATCAGTTGTTTTAGGGTTACCTGTTTGGGTTCTGGGTCCTCATTTTTAACAATTAAAAGAATATCTACTTAATGATGATGAGTAGTGAACTGTGATGAACATCTGTGACCCTCCTAATCAACAAAAGATTCAGTTGCTCAGTAATAATTTTAATACTTTTGCTTCCACAACAACATATGCTGGTGGGTTCCAGCATGCAGTTCGAGAAGCCCTCTCGTCTCCTGTGTAAACTCGCATGGCTTAATTTTGCATGCATTCCAGCCTCTGTATTTGGCTGTTGGATAATGCGAGCAGGCATAAACCATACTCCATCACTGAGATAATCAGTTGCTGGTGGAGTGGGTAGAGCATTATCTGCTCCATACATGCTGATGCCTTTAATTTCATTTTCCCCTATCTTTTACACTACCTCTTCCACATAGTACTTGAATAACAGCTCCACATAGTACTTTAACAACAGCTCCACATAGTACTTGAACAACAGCTTCACATAGTACTTGAACAACAGCTCTACATAGTACTTAAATAACAGATCCACATAGTACTTGAACAACAGCCCCACATAGTACTTGAACAACAGCCCCACATAGTACTTGAACAACAGCCCCACATAGTACTTGAACAACAGCTCTACATAGTACTTGAACAACAGCTCTACATAGTACTTGAACAACAGCTCTACATAGTACTTAAATAACAGATCCACATAGTACTTGAACAACAGCCCCACATAGTACTTGAACAACAGCCCCACATAGTACTTGAACAACAGCCCCACATAGTACTTGAACAACAGCCCCACATAGTACTTGAACTACAGCCCCACATAGTACTTGAACTACAGCCCCACATAGTATTTGAACAACAGCCCCACATAGTACTTCCTGTCAGATGTTATACCAAGTGACTAAAACAGAGGTGCAAACAAAACCCTAATTCTGGAACAGGACTAAAGTCCAGAAGTGGATGAACAGCCAGAACTTTCTGCCAGAACTTACAGCTGATGAACATGATGACAAATTTGCCTTTTCCAACTGAGTAGAGGATTGTCTAAGGCCCTCTGCTGACTCCCAGCCAAATCATTCTCTGACATGGATGCTCTCCCTGTTCAGCTGCACTGTTTACTTTATTCCAGGCAGCTTTCACTGCATCTGCTTTATCATAAAGTAGCTCACCAGAAGGGTGGCTGCCTGCTTATTACTTCACATTCAGATTTGAAGCTGTGTAATCAATAATTTTTTTAAGGTGATGCATAATTAGTGATTGAATGTAATGCTATTTTTATTTTTATTTTACAGTGTTATGTTATAAATGAATATTTTGCAGTGATGTGTAATAAATATTGTTTGATAGTAATATGAAATCAAGGTTTATTTGAAGATGATATACAATCAGTGATTGTTTCGGGGTGGTACATAACCAAGATTGTTTGAGTGATATGTGATCAAGATCATTTGAGGTTATGCCATAACCTCTAATCTATTCCACCTCGGACATGTCTTAAGGGGTCAGTACATTATTTTTGTGTGTGTTAATAACAATGTTAGACCAATAATTTTATAATGGTCGTTTGTAGGGATGTATGTTAGTTAATACATATGTACACTTCAAGTTTAAAAAAAAATCATGATTTTAAAAAAAACATGTACTTAGACTTATAGTTTCAAAAACAAACATAGGTATTGAGAAATAGATGATTGATTCATGAACTTTAATCCTCTGTTGAGCAACAGGTATAGTCTATTTGCCTTAAAGATGTTTCTAAATATTTTTCTTAGAATGTTTAAATGTAGGTTTGTTGAAAAGTTGAAAAAATCTTAGCGTCATAAGACAATAATCAAATTTATTTTAAATGACTTAATAAAACGTGTTTTTAAATAGACCTGGGTGTAAAATATTGTTTAAGGAGTATCCAAACCAAATTTCATGTTTCTAGTCTTTTTATTAGCTGAGATTTTAAGATTTTAAAAATACAACAAACAGAAAAATAGAATTGTGAGGAAACTGACTTTTAAACTGTTAAAGTCACATAAAATATAATAAATATAAAAAGAAAGTGTTCTTACCCAGTTTTTGTTTGTTTTGTAACCAATACATGGAAAATGTCACATAAATTGAACAGTTAAATCCACCGGCAACATAGGTTTTACCTTCTGTTACTTCATGTTGGTGTTCTAGTTCGAGTTGCCTTTTAAAAATATTTTTTGTTTTGTTTTTCCTCAACTTCGAAGATTCACTAAGTTTCCTCGCATTAACTCCTCTAGGCTTTTCTGCAATGTCTCTAGTATAGACTTCACTGTCTTTTGTAATTTACTTAGCGACCCATAAAGTTTGACTTGCTCTGATGTATCTTTTGGCCAAAACAACAACAACAATAACAGGATAGAATGGAATAGAAAGTGTTAGTCCTGTGTTACATAATGGTACTGTGATGAATGAATGATACAATGATATTGTGTTTTCTGACATTGACAGTGTGGCCCAGGGAGTTGACATGTTCAAAAGTGGGAAGTTTCTGGAGGCACTGCAGTTCTTTAACCGAGCCTTGCAGATAGACACCGAGAACGTGGAGGCTCTGGTAGCCAGAGGTGCACTGTAAGTGTTTAGTCTTCCTCTGAAACTGTTCCTCCTTCCCTTAGCAACTGTTGTTTGCTCAAGATAATTAAATACCCAGACCAATCAAGGCTGCTAGCTAGCCATCTTTGAGCAGGTTGTTTATAAGGTGATTGGTATAGAATTGTTCCTGAGATAATTCAGAACTCTAGACTATATATTTTATTTCAATTCGTGACAAGTTGTGCTTGAGAGCACATACATTTCTTGGTCATTTAATTGAACTATTCTCTGGAGACATTTTCTGAACAGGTATGTACCATTGTTTTGACTGATTTATTCCTAATGTCAAACTTTTATCAAATACATATTTGAATTCAGCATCTGTCTGTTTATATATTTGCAGAATGTGGTACAATTTGGTGATAGAGTTTTGCTTAGGATTTGTTGTATATTCACTGGTTAGTGGTCTGCTAAAATCAAATGCTGTATCTTGTAACACCATATTATAAGGTATTAAACACTGATAAGACCAGTTGTTCTGTTTGGCCATGAAACCTAGAAAACAGTTCAAAGCAAATAAGTCTTATAAAAAACTTGAACAGTCTTATGGTAAATGTTTGGATGCTTCCCATAGGTGCCAACAGCAGTGAAAAGTGACATTTACGGGGAAATCGCCCACCTGGAAATGTCAGTTTTTTGGCTTCTCTGGATGCTCCCCATAGGTGCCAACAGCAGTGAAAAGTGACATTTACGGGGAAATCGCCCACCTGGAAATGTCAGTTTTTTGGCTTCTCTGGATGCTCCCCATAGGTGCCAACAGCAGTGAAAAGTGACATTTACTGTTGATTGCCAACCTGGAAATGTCAGTTTTTTGGCTTCTCTGGATGCCCCCCATAGGTGCCAACAGCAGTGAAAAGTGACATTTACGGGGAAATCGCCCACCTGGAAATGTCAGTTTTCCCGCTTCATAGGAAGCTTCCCATAGGTGCCAACAGCAGTGAAAAGTGACATTTACGGGGAAATCGCCCACCTGGAAATGTCAGTTTTCCCGCTTCATAGGAAGCTTCCCATAGATGCCAACAGCAGTGAAAAGTGACATTTGCGGGGAAATTGCCCACCTGGAAATGTCAGTTTTCTGCCTCTCAGGACGACAGGGCTAAATAAATATAGGTGGAACTAAAATGCAAGGTCTCCTGCATACAAGCTTGCTAGCATGTTCTAGTGTTGCTCTGATATTTTCTATTGATTCCCTTCAGGTCATAGAGTTGAACTTTGCTTGATACCAGTCTCATTGAGGATGTAAAAACCACACTGATGAAATAATGGCTGAAGGAAGACATTCTGTCATAGATTATTTGTAGACATGCCTTGATGGCTCTGATTGTATAAGATGGGAAACTGTTCATTGCAAAATAAACAGCCAGATGTATGCATCTTGCCTTTTGATAGACATATGTTTATTTCTTGATAAAGGTTAACTGTCCAAGGTAAAAGATGTTGATCAAGACAGACAGTCTATCAAAGAGCCAGATATATGTGTCTTGCCTTTTGATAGACATGTGTATATGTCTTGATACAAAAGGTAACTGTTTGAGATAAAAGATGTTATCAAGACAGACTGTCTATCAAAGAGCCAGGTATATGTGTCTTGCCTTTTGATAGACATGTGCATATGTCTTGATAGAAAAGGTAATTTTTGATTGAAAAAAAATAATGTTATACAAGATATACTGTTTATCAAAGAGCTAGATATATGTGTCTTGCCTTTTGATAGACATATTTATATGTCTTGATAAAGGTAATTGTCAGAGATTAAAAAAAAAGTGTTAAGCAAGGCAGACTGTTCATCAAAGAGTGAGATATATGTGCCTTGCCTTTTGATAGATTTATTTGTATGTCTTTATAGCATCTAAGCTAGAAATTTCGTATAATAAAACATACTGTCTTGCAAAGAGCCAGATAAACATGTCTTGCCTTTTGACAGATGAAATATGTTGGTCAAGACATGCTGTCTATCAAAGAGCCAGATAAACATGTCTTGTTCTTTGATAGATAAATGTGTGTCTTGAAAAAACTTCTTGTATGAGGTAGGAATTTATACATCAGCTTATGTACTTACTGTCTATAGAGCCTGGCCATGGCCAGTGAGTTAACTGTATGTATCGATTCCTCCCCACTAAAAATTTTATAACAATTGTTTGACACATTCTGTTTTTGGGGACAGCTTTTATCGAGTTTGCTCTCTAGACAGTTTTAATCCCCCTGCTGATGAGATTTTGTCTTCCCATATAGTGGGCTGCCACGATGAAAACAGTGGTCGAGGCTGCCAAATCTATCGGTCATTATCCCACACTGACATAGCACAACCACAGGTCACGCTGTTCACACAAAAACAACAAAACACATAGTATCCTAAGTTGGAAATGCGCAAAAATACGAGTCTATAATAAGGAATGAGAACAATTCACGAGAAATCACAGCCAAAGAACCCTGTGTGGGTTCTGGGGCCCCATTGTGGGGGGGGGGGGGGGAGACAAGAATAGACCCACTGCATGTCGTAAGAGTCGACTAATTGATAGCTTCCTTCAGAGTTGGAGTACATCTGCCTGAGAGTCAAGGAACCAACAGTCTGCATGCAAATGAGTCAGACCTGTGAAACGGATGTACACACAGCACTCAGGTTCTGAAACAGGACTGGTATCCAGAAGTGGACAAACAACCATAACTTTCTGCCAGAGTTTACAGCTGGTGAATGCGAAGAAGAAGAAGAAGAAGAAGACAGCCATAGAAAAATAACACCATTTTAACTCATAAACATACTTGCAAGCCATTTTCTCGAAAACTCCTGTTAGATCACAACACTTTTTTTGTATGCAGCCTTAGAATATCCATGATGTAAAAATAGTGATATTCTTTAGTCCATAGATGCTAGGATGCTGAATACCAGCCAGTTCCTTTGATCCATTGTACATAAGTGGAGTGAACTTGTAGATTTTACAGTAAAAATCTGAATTTCCTGTTCTGTTTTTTCATAATACATCGATAGATGAAGAAAATTTATTTGTTGTCATTTATGTTCAACTGAGTCAAGAAAGACATCACAGCACTCTGGGCATTCCCATATGCACTCCATCCCCATTGTCAGCAGCCAGCACAGAGTTCCAATACTAAGGATATCTGACACAATCTGGTTATATGTCCATCTTGCCCTTTGGTCACACCCAGGTGTATCATTCTCTCCAGGGGATTATAATCTATTTTCTCTTCTGACTTCATTACTTGTTCCCAAAGGGCCTCGACCACATCTGCCTTGTCATGTATCAATTCACCACCGAGTGGTGCAGATCCAGCCAATCTGTCAGCTTTGTCCAGCATGTAAACATGTCTGCAGTGTGCAACAGTTAGTATTCCCCTTCAGTCCTAATTTGATCTTTTTATTTGATGTCATTGGTATCTTCCTCTGATACAGCATTATGGTAGGCGGCATTATCCATCACTAGGCAAAAGCTCATTTTCCATCCAGTGCCTGAAAATGTGTCCATTCATTTCAGTGTGGTAGTCCCTACCATCCGTACTTTTTTGATTGGAAAATAAGTCCAGCATCATGGATAAGGCCTGTTTCACTGCTTCCTGCATAACTGAGTACAATACGCTGGCCTTTGCTGCTTGGAAAGTTTCTTTTCTGTTCACCGTTTACTGATTGCCATTCTAGAGCATAGGGCTATCCACATCCTTCAGTCTCATGTACTTGAAATCACTTCTGACAAAGATGGTTTTCCATGCCATGATGACAAACTGTCCAGTATCAACTCTTTCAGTTTCCCTCTGCCTCTTTTCCCCTACAGCATTCCCACCATCATAATGTACTTCAGTTTTCTCCTTCTCATGACATGACCAAAGAATGTAGATTGTCTTCTTCTGACGTGTCAGTTAGTTCTTGTCTCCTTCTGATGTGTCAGTTAGTTCTTGTCTCCTTCTGAGGTGTCAGTTAGTTCTTGTCTCCTTCTGATGTGTCAGTTAGCTTACTTTGTGAGCCAGTTTCTTTCAAAAGATCTTCACTTCTCTTTTAATCTTTCTATGGTATTCCTATCATTGGTCTATAAATCACATCTCCACCAAATAATTGTTCACTAATTGTCAGACTGTACTTGATTATAAGTTTGTGTGCCTTCATAATGCTTATTGTCTGAGTCTGAAAAAAAAAAAATTTTAAACAACGCAGTGTTTTCACACTATACAGCATTGTTGTAATTATTTTGAAAAGAGGGCCTCTGTCAGGAAAATGTCAAGCTTTTTGTCTCACAACTCTGATGGACATAGGTTAGTTAACATAATTAATGCGTTAGGAACCTTTGAGGTTATAGAAACAGTAAATAGTACGCCCATTTTTTTTTAAAGCGGGGTGTTTAGTTGGTGATATGTCTTAGTAAACTTGTGAGGCACTGTCATCAGTTGGAGGTGATAGGTTCGATTCTCGGCATGGCAACTATAGCCTGCAGTTGTTTTTGTTGCCTAGTGTGTCCTTCATTCTGTGAGTGCCAATCAATGCATGTCTATTTGTTTATTATATATACTGGTCATGGGTTAATTTTCATGGTTCTGTTTGCAAGCACAGTTTTGTTACTTGGGGGATTTTTACTGGAGATACAGTTAATGCTCTGCTGTCAACAGGCTGCCACCCTCTCTGGGGAAAGAGACCAATCAAGATAAGATTAAATTTGGTGCCTTATGTAGATCTCCTACCTTTAATCAATTTGTTTTTATTCCAAATACTAGTGTTCCTCCTTAGAAATCAGGCATGCTGTCACAAGAGCAATGTTTGTTGATTGATGATGCATGTTATTTACATTTTTACATACATTGACAGTTGGAAAACCACTGAAGACATGGAACAAAAGTCAAATGCATTTAAAAATAAATTCTTGTGGAAACTGGAACATCATTTGAAAACAGATTCCTGTGGAATCTGGAACATCATTTGAAAACAAATTCCTATGGAAACTGGAACATCATTTGAAAACAAATTCCTGTTTAAACTGGAACATCATTTGAAAACAGATTCCTGTGGAAACTGGAACTGCATTTGAAAACAGATTCCTGTGGAAACTGGAACTGCATTTGAAAACAAATTCCTGTGGAAACGAACTGCATTTGAAAACAAATGCCTGTGGAAACTGTGGAACGTTAATGACTTCAAGAAAGGTGATAAATAAGAGGAATGTCTACATGAAAACTACTATCATCGGTTATAAAACAAAAAAGATAGACATGTATTAGGTCCTTCATGTGAAGAAATTAGAAGAGAATCACCAGACAGGCACTGATATTAGAAAGAAATGGCTTGAGGACGAGGATGTCCAAGAAAAATCTTAAGGTGAACATTGCTGAGAGAAGCCAAAGGTGCTGGACTAGATAGATCACATCCATATCAAAAGTATTACAAGGACACAAAAGAAACCAAACAGCAAGCCCTATGTGATGTATAACGGCATGACAGGAAGATCAGGATGATGAATATTCATCTAAATTTTGGGGTTGGACAACTGTAACTTTTGAAATGAGTGACGGGTAGCAGAGAAAACAATAGAATGGAAGATGATGCTGCTGTTGTATCTTGCATACGTAGATGACGAAAAAGCATTTTATTGAGTCAACCGTCAACTAGTTTGGAATACACTAAGGGCCCATGTGTATATATATATATATTTTCCAATAGCCAAGATGTAGTGAGAACAAGTGCCAGAATGACAGGAAATTCTCTTTACAGTCCAGAGTCACAAATTCAAGCACTTATGTAGCACACACCAAGGCTCTCACCTGATGC
This sequence comes from Candidula unifasciata, assembly GCA_905116865.2. Taxonomy (NCBI): domain Eukaryota; kingdom Metazoa; phylum Mollusca; class Gastropoda; order Stylommatophora; family Geomitridae; genus Candidula; species Candidula unifasciata. Next base: position 174,849 of record CAJHNH020003223.1, read on the forward strand.
ATCTTCAAAGCCTAACCCTAAAAGGCAATACAGGACTAGAGAAGAAGAATAAGCCATTATTTCATTCTAAGGGGGCAGTTGGGGTGTTTGCCCATTTGGTCCATAAACACAAGAAATATACATTGACAGTACATTTGGCGATGGTGGTGATGTAAGCTTTCATGTGGCTGAATCCACAGGGCTGTTACACTTAGGTGCGCTGAGTGAGTCCTTAAACACAAGAAATATACATTGACAGTACATTTGGCGATGGTGGTGATGCAAGCTTTCATGTGGCTGAATCCACAGGGCTGTTACACTTAGGTGCGCTGAGTGAGTCCTTAAACACAAGAAATATACATTGACAGTACATTTGGCGATGGTGGTGATGTAAGCTTTCATGTGGCTGAATCCACAGGGCTGTTACACTTAGGTGCGCTGAGTGAGTCCATAAACACAAGAAATATACATTGACAGTACATTTGGCGATGGTGGTGATGTAAGCTTTCATGTGGCTGAATCCACAGGGCTGTTACACTTAGGTGCGCTGAGTGAGTCCATAAACACAAGAAATATACATTGACAGTACATTTGGCGATGGTGGTGATGCAAGCTTTCATGTGGCTGAATCCACAGGGCTGTTACACTTAGGTGCGCTGAGTGATTCTAAGAGCATGATCACGTTGGTCGAGGCAGGCTGTTGGCCCAGACAGTGGATTGACTCTTGCAAAATTTCACTGTGCACGGGGTTACCTTGATCTTTGTCCAAGAGTGTACACGTGTTGTTGGCAATGAAAGAGCTGATAGATTGGTTGATTCTGCCTAAATTGCAGATGGCAGGCCTACAGATCACGTCAACATTGTTAAAGTTCTTAGAGAGATGGGACGATCCGAGAATTTTAGGAGCGTGTCCAAATCTTTGCAAAGAACGTGAGAGTTGGGAATAAACATCAGCACAGCTAGGCATGAAAGACACATCAGAGGTACAAGATGTTAGGTCACCTAGCATATGACTGGCACTATTGACCTTGGAACACTAAATTATATATTGAAAGTGGAACCGATTGGCATGTCTTGAGTCCTGGGGAGATAGTCCAAGTTACAAATCATAAAATTTTTCTGATATGAATAAAGCAAGATATATTGTCCATAAAAGTTCTGTTTCTTTTAAAAACGCCATTGATATGTCTGGCATATGGTGCCAGGCGCATATTTTTTCTAGTCAATCTGAACTCGACGTGTGCTATTAATGTATGTCAGTCACCTTTACTTCCCAGGATATTTTCTTGTGTCATTTTAGACTGGGGCGAGCTGAAAACCCAGGTCAATTTAAAAATAAAATTGTCTTAATGTGTATCGGAACCCAAAATCTTTGGTCTGACAGAAAAGCATTTAGTCACTCCGGTCTTGGTCTATCAAAGTGCCAGATAAACATATCTTGCTCTTTGATAGACAGGCGTTGATGTCTTCATTACTTCACCTCACTGACCTTACGACGGATAGTTGTTCAGCTGTCAGATATTAGTAACAGTTATACCAGAAATATGGCAACTGTTACTAAAATCTGTTCGTATTTCTTTGTGATCCATGGACAGTTAGTAACGCATGGGACAATGAGTTTAAAATCTCACCAGGTAAGAAATTATGATTCATGTTGTATTTAATTTAATCCTGTTTGATTTTTGTCACATCATCCAACTTTAGGATTAGTTGAAAAGATTGTAATTTATTAAATGTAACCGAGAAAGATTTTAATTTATAAGGTGTAATTGGGAAAGATTGTGATTTATTAAGTGTAATTGAGGTGAATTTTAATTTATAAGATGTAATTGAGAAAGTCTGTGATTTATTAAGTGTAATTGAGAAGGATTGTAATTTATGAAATGTAATTGAGAAAGATTGTAATTTATTAAGTGTAATTGAGAAATATTGTAATTTATTAAGTGTAACTGGGAAAGATTGAGATACAGGCACTCACAGCTCTGGGATAAGTTAAATTTAGGAAACAACATCAAAGAATGAGTGGTAATTAAATTTCTGTTCTTTTTTAAGAATGTCGATCAGCGATATTCATGCAGGCAGTAAGTGGTGACAAATGTATATTGAAGACAGCAAGGATAGGCTGGGCAGGAATGTTTCAGAAGATACTTGAGTTATGGGTTAAGCGCAAATTGTTGCAACTGAAAAATAAAACATTGCCATTATTTAATGCAGCAAAAATTAACCATTATCAAAGTATACTCTCGCTTGCAAAAGAATTCAGTGTGTTGGGTCACACCAGAAGGTTGTTCACAAGAAACCACAGTATCGGACAGTGGGTTCCACACATGTTGACTGACCACCAAAAGTAGGAACACATTGTGTTTAAACCGCTTGGTGCATTACAGAGCGAAGGGTGATGCTGTTCTTTCCCACATAGTGGTAGGGGATGAACCATGGTGTCACCACTTTGAGAAGTTGAGCAGCAAACGGGAGAACTTGCAATGGAAGCATGCTGGATCACCAGAAGCAAATATTCAAGTTACAGGTTTCTGATGCTAAGGTTATGCTGAGTGCATTTCTTACCGTGAATGGCTATTGTTGGCAGACTTTAAAAGAGCCTGGTGTTACATCAGAACTACCCACAGCATTTTCCCCTATGCATGCTTTCTATGTGATTACAAGAGCATGCTTAAGAAAACAGAGACAGGAGGGATTCAAAGATAATGGTTCGAGTTCCAGGGGGAATCTCATCTGAAAGGAATTAGTTTCATTTCTGTGCCGGGACACTCGGGAGTAAGAGGAAATGAACGAGTGGATTGACTTGGACCGAGCTGACATTCTCAGTGCTCTCAAGGAGGCAGGACGAGAAGTTGATTTAGGAGACTACATTGAATTGTTGAATAGGCCCCTAGATGGAAGGTAGCTTAGAATAATCCATGCATCCTGACATCTGCTGGGGTAGACTATATACCTGTAGATCTGACTCTAATGATGTGATGTCATAGCTGCCTAACAGCAACAGTTTTACTATGAAATTAATGAAAATCTTTGTCTAAAGTAGGGGTTCCTTAATATTAAGACTCTTTGAACCCCTCTTATTTTTGCAGATCTGCTTACTTTTTTTCAAATAGTCATACTTTTTTTTAAACATTCATAATTATTATTATTATAAATATTAGTCAGGAAAAAAGATTTCATTATAAAGTTGTGTGTGTGTGTGCGCGCGCCCTCTTGTTTTTGTGTGTGTGAGAGGGAGAGAATGATATCACAGATGCCTGAAACTTCTTCCGCAGACTACCATATGGGCAACACTGGTCCAAAGTAAAATAAGTATAAAAGTTATCACTTTAGATTTTATTCAATCAACTAGTTGGAGTAAATGTATTTTGTTTTTAAATCTGTAGGCTGGCTGGGGAATACAGAAAGCTAGTTTTATTTCGACTTGATTGTTTACGTCTTTGTGACACCTGCTGGTTTCACGGCCAGCCGGCCATCTCCATGAACTCACAGATCAAGCTCCCAGATGTAGCAGTGTGTCTGGAAAAGTCATGGACCCAACCGTCTGAAGCAGGGAAACTCTATATTCTCTTATTTACAGCTATAGAACCTGTAACAATCTGCAAGAAAACACGAATGCCTAGCAGTGCTAGTTCCTTTGTGTTTGCAAGTCCTGTCCTGATGGCAGCATCTACAGCATTGAAAAGGCTTGAGAACATTGGCAGAACACAGGAATCTTGACAAGACACCAGAAAATTGACAAGACACCCAGAAAATTGACATGATAGAAGAAAATTGACAGGACACCAGGGAATTGACAAGTCACCAGATAATTGACAAGGCACCAGAAAATTGACTAGGCACCACAAATTGACAAGGCACAAGAGAATATACAAGGCAGACAAAGATTGACAAGACACCAGAAAGTTGACAAGGCACAAGAAAATTGACTTTGCACAAGAAAATTGACAGTGCACAAGAAAATCGACATCACTGTGTTGGTTTCAGGGCCCCATTGGGGGGGGGGGGGCAGAGGCCGAATAATCTTACCGCCCCCCAACAAAAAGTTAAAAAAATGAAAACTAGTTAGGCGTTTGCTGAAATTGCATGTGTTCTTGCAAAAAGACTCAGATATCACAGCCTAGCTAAAAACCACAACATGCCAACCACACTTTTAAAGACAAACACAGAAGACGACGATTGACAAGGTACAGAAAGATTGACAAGACGGGAACCTTGACGGGACACATGCCTGTTGTCAAGAGACAAGAAAATCAACACTGCACAGGAATTTTGAGAAGAAGAAAGAACATTGGCAAGACACATCAGTTCTCGCTGTTGAGAATCACATGAGAACAGATGCCTTTGGAAATTGAAGAAGTAGGAACAATGTTCAAAGACTTTGTCAAGCTGCCATCTCAGGTATTGAAAGATGGGAAATATTTATATCTTATATGTCTCACAATTCTATCATGTATTTGTGCATTATGTATTTGATACCCCAAACAATTCTGTCCTACAACTCTTATCAGTAAATGATGTAGCCTTATTTCATATAATTTATATCACACAATTCTATCCTACGTTGTACTGTATGTAGTATAGCCTTATGTTATATAATTAATGACCCAAAGTTCTATTCTGCTACTCTCATGTATGTTGAAATAAGAATTAACATCACAGCCCACGGGACACCCCCATAAGCGCTCCATCCCCATCTCCAGCAGCAAGCGAAGAGTTAAAATTCCAATGGACCAGTAACCGCCTGATTGTACATCTGTCTCGCCTTTCCCCTGAGTGTCGAACGTTGGCCAGATTCCCTTGTAACTCCTCGCAGTGCCATTTTTCTCAGATTGTAATGTGTAATGATTTCTCTGTTCTTCGGCACTGTTCACTTGCTCCCAACGGGCCCTCACAACATCCAGCTTGTCATACATCAAGTGGTGCAGAACCAGTCAGTCTATCTGCCTGCATATTTCCCAACACACTCATATATGAATTATGTGATTTAATTTATGTACATAATTCTGTCCGGGAATTCTAAACCTTTATGATCAAGCCTTTATGATATAATCTGTGCTCCTCGTATGGGTTCCAAGGCCTCATTTGTGGGGTGGGGGAGGGGGGGGGGGGGAGAATGGACCTACTGCTCTTCTAACTAGCAAGTCATAAAAGTCAATTAGGGGATGTTTCATTCAGAGTGCATCTGCCTGAGAGGCGAGGAACCAACAGACTGCATACAGATAAGGCAGATCTGTACAACGGATGTACACGCATAATCAATTTCTGGAAGTCCAGAGATGGACGAACAACCAGTAATTGCCAACAGAGTTTATGTCTGTGAACGCTAAAAAAAAAAAAAAAAAAATATAATTTATGCACACAGTTCCGTCCTGCTTTCTGTCCTGTTAAGTCGTTTCTAATTTATGAAGCAAAATGCTTTTGAATTGAGATTGAAAGATATGAAAAATAGATGGATATTTGAAAGACTGCATGCTGTAGGCTGCTGTGGTATAGTAGCTAGATGCTCACCTGCAGAACCAAAGGTTATGGGCTCAGACCCTGATGAATCTAGACTTTTTTTCTTCTTCCCAAATTGACCTTGGCTATCAGGTCAACCCAGCCTTAAATAGATGCTAGATAAAGTCCTGGGAAGTAAAAGTGGCCGGAGTGGTGTTGACATCCCCACCGAGTACCAATTGGCCTATAAATAATAGGTCTGGCCCTGTCCGTCCAAAATGCCTTAAGGCGTGGAAAAGGGTCCTTTAAAGCTGCTGATTAAATTCACAAAATAATCAGGAGGGGAAACATTGAGGCCATAGAAACGATATTAAAGAAGTGACATATAAGATTGGCATTCATGTTAAGAAGTAGAGAGACAGGACACACTAGTCAACACAGAAGAGGTTACAATGCCAGGAATTGAACCTGTCACCTCCAGATGACAACAGCACCTCACTGCAAGAATACATTTTTTTCGACACATGACCAACTCGACATCCCTAATAAATCTATCACCAGTAGCTAAAGTCTGTCATCAGCTTCTCTCTCTATCCTCCTATCTCTCTACTTCTTTCTGTGAGTCCCAATCAGTCCATGTCAATTTATTTATTATCCTGATGTAATTGAGCAGGAACTTTGTGTAACATCAAATGCAATTGATATGGCTTAACAATTGTGTTCTGTAAAGTTTTTAACAGTCTGTTGTAAATCAGAGGGGTCACTCTTGTGTATTTTCAGATACGCAAACAATGAAAACTTCAATCATGCTGTTAAAGACTTTGAGGCAGCATTGTCCATCAATCCAAATCACAAAAATGCCAAAAAATACCTAATAGAAACCTTGCTGGCATTTGGCAAAACGTAAGTAAATCTTTTGTTGAATGTTGAATCAGGAATTGACATCATAGCACTAGGGACACCCCATAATTGCTGCATCCCCATCTTTAGCAGCTAGCGAAGATTTCCAGTTTCAATTGTACCGGTAACTGTCAGTAAATCTTTTGCAAAGAGGAGAAAGGCTAACAGGCAGTCCTCAAGTAATAGTGTTTAATTGCCACGATGGATGGTAAAAAACGAAAACAAAAAAACATGGATTTTTGGACAGCAGGTTGAGCACCACACCATGGAGGAGATTGGGGCCTCGCCACATAACATTCCCAAAGACAGCTGTAGGTGCAACTGCTGTATTGTTCGTCCACTTTTCATCCAAAGTAGTAATGATCAATGATTATGAGTACGAGGGTGGCTGATTAGTTCAGTGTGAACCTGAACAGTTCTTGTGCAGTGCAGATAACAGGTCGAAGCCGCAGTAGGTGTGGGATTAGCGAAACGGTTATTTCTAGACTGCCTCCATTTCTCTGCATGTGCAACCTCTGATGTTTGTCAATCTGATGCAACATGCCTCACAGATGTATGCCATCCAGAACAGTTCTGTGCAGTAGTAGTTGGGTGAAAGTGACTTGCACAAGGATTTGGAGATTTAAGTAGGCCTCACTGTGTTCCCTGTATCCATCTTGATCCTGTGGCAGGACAGTGTCAAGAAATGGAAATGGACCAAGGTGCATTGGATGACCAAGGCATCTTAAGTGCTCTGCCTTACTCGAAGCTCTCCACAGAGCCTGCTGGTAATCGCCTTTTTGTCTGTTGAACCATGAGAGATATCATTCACACAGCCAGCCTAGTCCAGAGATGCACTGTAGCCCTCCATCATTATATAGATGGCACATAACTTTTTGACAAATAGGGTCAGGTAAATAAAGCAGCAGCATTAAAGACCCCTTTCTTCACCTTGTGGTCCATATACCACAATTCCAAGAACTTCTCCAGGTTTCCACTGCAGACTGATACACAGCAGCAACATTTTGGAAATACTAATATACAACAGTGAGTGTTGTAAAATGACATAGGGAATTACACATAAAACTAGAGACTCAAAATAAATGTCTGTGAAGGTTCCTGGGAATATTTTGAGCCAGTCAAGATCTCAGATAAGAAGCGAGGTCAAAAACAAAACAAAAGCTATCAAAGGAAGGTGATGAAGACGTCTTGGACATGTTTGTAGAATCCCTCTTGACTCTTTGGCGGGTGACAGCTTTTAAGTGGTTGGCAGATGGAGAAAAAAAAAAGGAAATGGGGACGACCTAAGGAAATACAGAGAAGGACAGTAGACATGGAAATGAAATAAGTTAAATTGACTTGGGATACCACGGGCAGAATAGCAGCAGAACATTAACGGTGAGATCATTTGTGAATACCTTGTGTGTTAGTAATGTTATGAGGAGGATATATATATATATTTGTTTTTAATTATATTGATTAGCAGCACAGGTTAAGCTTTATATTACAAGATCTTTATGGTATTTTTCTTTCTTTCTGTTCAACATTTATCCGCAGCATTTGTTTTAAAATTATTGAACTTATTTTTTTTTTTGAATCCTCTTTCACATTTCTAGGTAAACATTTGTCAAATATATTTACTGCATGTATGTTTCATAAAATAATCTGTATTTCTTTTTTTTTTCCTTTGCCCTAGTTGTGAAGATAAAAGAAACCACACAGAAGCTGCAGTACATTACTGTCAGGTGTTAAAGCTTGACCCTGGTCGTGTGGAGGCCAGGGATTTATTAGAGGCTTGCCAGCGTTTAATGGTAATAAACTGTTGAGCAGTAAGGAAATCACCTCGACTGGTGCTTGATTTTGTTAATGTGAGCTTCAGCAAAGTGATGAAAGTTTGCTTTTTTGAAAGATACATGTATCTGTCACCTTGTCTAGTTCTTGGCTGTGATTATCTGCTGCTTTCAACCTAACACATCCCATTTCAGTTAACTTTAAATGACCTGACTCTTACAGCATGCTTGTTAAGAGGCATAAGTCTTTCCTTCCCCCCCCCCCCCCCCCACCCCCTTTTTTCCCCACTTCCTTCCTAGGTGAGGCTCTAATCCACATGGGAAAGTGACCCCAAAAAATGTTTTATAATATAAACTAACAAAGGTGATAGCTGGTGATGATAGGATGTTGGATTAAAATATAACAATGAGATTTAAAGTTTACTTTTTAAAAAAGCGTATCATCCCAAGTTCATCTGATAGATCCTAATTGGTTCTTGGACCAGTCTTCTTAAAACGGATGACGTAAATTGATTACAGTCGAGCTGATACAAAGAAGTACTAAATTCATCTGTGACTAGAAAGCTCACCAGAGGGAATTTAGTACTTCTATTCCTTTTTTTGAGTCTTCCAATCACATTTTATATTCTTGAAACTCGCGCTGCTCAAAAAATCTCTATGGGCCTCCTGAGGCCTGGTTAATGCAAGAAATTGTAATCCCAATTACAGGGCTTATACTTGGCAGCTGCACTAGCCATGCACATGGACGAGAAAGTAAAGAGTCTTTTTCCACACCTCTCAGGTGTACTATTGCTATACCTGTATATTATAGACCATTCAGCATTCAGGGGATATTAATTAATCAGTCAGTCAATCGTCGCGAGAGATGTGTTGGGATTTAATTCATGTTTGGTGACCTTTCCTACACGCTGATCTATGTTACAGGGATGTCACATTATGTTGTCTTTGATGCTTTCAGCCTTCTATATTGCGCAGCCTGAGCGGCCAGCAACATGTTGACTTTTACTCTTTGTCAGAGGCCAGCAACATTGCCTGTTCTATATTCCACATTGTGAGCACTTTTAACGACCCCAGGACATCTAGAACTGGCCCTAACCCCAACCTTTCTGCCCCACAGCATCAGCCTACATCCCACAAGAGAGGGCAGCCTATGTCCCACGAATCCATACAGTCTATGTCCCATGACTATGAAGCCTATAATATACGCAGTGTCACCGGAAATGCTGCTGTTCTGTCGCTCATCATTGCTGAAGCAAATTCATATCATACTTGAAGTCCGAGAAGGTTTTAAACGCTGTGTGGCCGGTGAGTAAAAGACAACGTGTTGCTGGCCGCTCAGAACGCGCAATATAGAAAGCTGAGAGCATCAAAGGCGACACAACCTGACACCCCTGTAACATAGACCAGTGCGTGAGAAAGCTCACCAAGCATGAATGAAAGGCCAACACATTTTATGTGAAGACATTAGGTGTGTGTTTGCAGATTACTTGAACCAAATCAGGAATGGACATCACTGCCCCCCATGGCTTTCCTACCTGAGCTGTGTCCACTTTTTCAGTAGCCAACGAAGATTAGTCATGCTAATAGTACCATTTGTAACCTGATTAAATGTCTGCCTCTGTTTCCCCTTCAGTGTTGTATATCTTCCGGAACCTTTACACCCCTCTCCTCCTTTTTCCCCCTGCAAAACCACATTCTTTCTACTGAAACAATTTATTATGATCAGTTCTCTTTGCTTTGCCATCCACGCCTTTACACATAGGGTTCATTGAGTAGTGCTTGGTGTAGTCTTTATAAATGCCCTAATTATAACGTCTTTGTAAGATAAAAGGGTTAGCTGTGATTTACCATCCAGGAGAAGATTCTTGTAGTCTCAGGGGTGGTCAGTCTTCAAGAAAAAGGGGGTGGGGGCCTCGATGTAATGTCATGCTGCAGGTTTATTGTGAGTATTTTATACTTTTGCAGGACGAGCACAAGATTAAGAAAGAAGGGGACAGTGAGGCTTCTGTTCTTAGTAAGAGTGCTGATAAGCTCAGGCAGCTCATCCAGGAAGATAAGAAACAAGAGATGAAGTAAGAAAGGCTTTTGTGTTTGATGTTATAGTTGTTCTTATGACAGTTCTTTGATTCAATCAAAGGTGCCAACAGTGAAGAATGAGATAAAACAATGAAATTTATTATCCTTTTCTAGACACCCACTGATTACAGGTGTTATGAATAGACTGCAGTGTTTAGGGTAGGGCCATTCAGCTATGCTTGCGCAGGAGCCAACATTTTGGAGAATAGATATCTTTGCGGGCCAGAGGCCTAAGCCTCAGCAAAGAAAGATCATTAAATCAATGTAATTTTAAGGTGATCTATTGGTCACATGATAGGCCTCTTCGGGCCAGAGTTAGCCACTGGGCCGCCAGTTGAATAGCCCTGGTTTAGGAAATATAAAGAGAATGCAGGTAACAGGGAGACAAAAACTGCATTCACAAAAAGAGTTGAATGTGAATGGACTATGAGGCAGACCAAGAAGAAAGGGAAGAGATAATATACTATACAGACAGGACCTTTAAACACGTGGAGTTACCAGCTGGACGGAGAAGATCATTCACAGAAATGAACGGAGGTAGGTGATATCAGCAGCAGTGAACTTCAGAAGCTTGGAATGCTGAAGCAGAAGTTATTGTGTTCACTGGCTGTGAACTTTGCTGTTACAACTAGAAGCCTCACAATGGAAACTGTGTCTGGAACTAGGGTGTTAGCATGGCTTGGTACTCGAAAGTTTACAAACGTATGCATTCTTAGTGACTTGATGAAGATGCTTAAAAAATCCAAGCTGGATTTATCAGGCTAGAATGGATTGCAACACTAAGCACTTCACGAATAGCTGCCCTAACCTTCATCTTTGTGCCAGGTCATGCTGGTGTTCAAGGGAACGAGAGTGCAGACTATCTTGCTGACACTGCGGTTGCTATGGCTGGTCCAGTACTGGACAGAAGTGATGTTATCAATCGCATGCTCTGCACTTACCGTACCGAGGAGCACGCCAAAGGACATGGCTCTGTATTCCTGTCTTGGCTGATGGACATGGGGTTGCAGCCTGGAGCTGCAAGAAATGAACATTTGACTAAAGGGACAAGACGTTTCATTAACCAACACAGAACAGGTGTCATAAGTCGTTTTACACTTGTGGAGCTTTTTAAGATCGGAGCACTTATGCATCTGTCCGGAGTACTGTGATGATAATCCTTTCTAATTACTAATCACTGTGACAGAAAGTCCTAGTTGGTCGTCTGTGTCTACTTTGGTCTTGTTTCAGGACTTCAGTTTTCCATGTAAGTTTGGAAAACAAACACAGGTTATAGCTATGAAACAGATTTCCTCAATCATGTGAACAGAACAGACCAAGTTACAATCCATTGCTTACACACTGGACACTGCAAACTCAACAAACACTCATATAAATTAGGTATGGGCCGGACAGCTGTCTGCCAGTCTTCATGCTGAACAGACCCCAGAACTTGTCTTGCAAGAGTGTCCTCTCTTGGAGGAGCTGTGAATCGACATGTGGTCACACCCAGTAGACCTGACAACTAAGCTTTGGGGAAACCTAAGAGAACTTGAGATGACATCCCAGTTTATGGTCCACAGTGATCATAAGAGATAGCTGAAAAAGAAGGAGAGTTTTCTATGAAAATCTGTTTTCCAAATCTATCTTACTTGGTGCAGGTTGGTAGATTCTCACCACATAGGCAAATGCATTCTGACTTTAAAGTAAAGGTTGATCTTATCTATGTTGGCCAGGATGTCAATAGGGAACTCATTTCTAGAATGACCATCTAGAGGTGAAGATGTGACCACTATTTTGTTTTCTTTCTGGAGAATATGAATGAAACACAGTTGCTGTCCATTAATTTTATTTGGTGCCTTCTCAGTAATGACAGCAAGAGAAGAGAGCTGGAGAATAAAGTTAGAAAGATGGGGAGGACATGGGAAAAGCTCCATACAATAGCCAAGGATAGAACAACTTGGCATGAGTTGATTAAGAGCCTATGCTCCATTGGAAGATAGAGAGGCAGAAGAAGAATGACAGCAATGTTTGTTTGTGACCAGTATCGTTCTGCATTCAGGCCTGACTGTTTTAAATATACACAGTAATATAAAGAACCTTTTCCCTGCCAATGGGTACATTGGGCATATAGTGCTAAATGTATTTTTAGAAACCATTTGGTTCTCAATTGTGTATATAGACCAGTTCGCTCTCAGTGGATGATGTCAGTAGAGACCAGTTGACGCACAGTGGGTATGTCACTATTGGCCAGTTGAAACACAGTGGGTATGTCACTATTGGCCAGTTGAAACTCAGTGGGTATGTCGCTATTGGCCAGTTGAAACTCAGTGGGTATGTCACTATTGGCCAGTTGAAACTCAGTGGGTATGTCACTATTGGCCAGTTGAAACTCAGTGGGTATGTCACTATAAGCCAGTTGAAACTCAGTGGGTATGTCACTATAAGCCAGTTGAAACTCAGTGGGTATGTCACTATAAGCCAGTTGAAACTCAGTGGGTATGTCGCTGTTGGCCAGTTGAAACACAGTGGGTATGTCACTATAAGCCAGTTGAAACTCAGTGGGTATGTCACTATTGGCCAGTTGAAACTCAGTGGGTATGTCACTATTGGCCAGTTGAAACTCAGTGGGTATGTCACTATAAGCCAGTTGAAACTCAGTGGGTATGTCGCTATTGGCCAGTTGAAACTCAGTGGGTATGTCACTATTGGCCAGTTGAAACTCAGTGGGTGATGTCAACATGACAACAGCTGCTTTGACTTTTTACTGCATTTCCTGGTACCAATGTAAGGCTATTTGAACCTGGGAGCCAAGTTCAATTACATTTTTTTAAACCTATCCCAGTGTAGATTCGAACCGATGATCTTTGTGCTGGCTCTGATCCAGGCATTATGGTACCAAAGCTGCCTAAATCTTAAGGATGTCTCAGAAAGAGAAAAATCTGAATGCAATTTCGAGAAAAACCTCCTGCTTGGGTTCTGGGGCCCCATTTTAAGGAAAACAGAATAGACTGGGGCCCCTAGCCCCTAATAGACGTGGATGTTTTCTTTGAAGTCACAATACATCTGCCTGAGACATGAAGCACGAACAGTCTGCATACAGATAAGCCAGATCTGTAAGACGGAGATGCATTCAGAACTCAAGTTCTGGAACAAGACCAAAATCAAGAAGTGGGTGAACAACCAGAACTTTCTGCCAGAGTCTACAGCTAGTGAACATGAAGAAGAAGTTCAAAAAAAGGTCTTTTTTACTGTCTTATAGGACAAAGAAGCAAAGAAGACAAAGTGCTGGTTCCTCGGAGAAGTCAAAAAGGAGAAAACGGAGCGACAGTAGTAGTAGTAGTTCCTCCAGTGAAGATAGGAGAAGGCATAAAAAGGAATCCAGGTACAGTTAACTGTGATTCTCATCTCATTTTCCTTTTCATCTCATCTTCATTCTCTCATCTCTTCATTCTCATGTGATCTTCATTATCATCTCTTCTTTATTCTCATTTTCATTCCCCTCTCATCATCTTCATTCTCATCTTATCTTCATTCTCATCTCATCTTCATTTGTATTTTTATTATTATATCTTCATTCTCCTCTCATAATCTTCCTTCTCTTCTCATCTTACTTCTTTCATCTCTTCATTCTCTCCTAATTCTCATTTCATCTTTATTCTTCTCTCATCTTCTTCATTCTCAAATCTTCTTCATTCTCTTCTCATCTTCATTCTCATCTCATCTTCTTAATTCTCTTCTCATCTTCATTCTCCTCTCAACATCTCTATCTCATCTCTTCATTCTCATCTAATCTTTATTCTCATGTTTGTCTTCTTTCTCATATCATCCTCTACATTCTCATCTCATCTTCATTCTTATATCATCTTCTGGTCATCTTCATTTTCATGTTTGTCTTTATTCCCCTCTCATTTTGTCTTCATTCCCCTCTCAACTATTCATTTTCATCTCATCCTTTTCCTCTTTTACCTTGAGGGGTCTGAGTGAAGTATAAAGAATGGAAGAGTACCTATTTGTTTGTGTTTTGTATATGGGAGATTCCAGAGAGACTGCCATGTCTGACCTTGGTTTTGTTTCACACGTGGTCTGTATATCATTGCTTCTTGGTGTATATCATTCTTCTTCTTCTTCTTCACTTCCTCTTTTACCACTGTGGGTGTCGAGGGAGATATAAGGTTCTGTTTCTAGCTCTTCTGGCTGCCTCGACCATAGGCACATCGTGCTGTTGTAGAGTTTCTCTGATGTTATCCTTCCATCTTGTTCTTGGTCTACCCCGTGCTCTACGTCCTTCTTCTCTTTCCATGTATGCTTTGTATGGTATGGTGTCACAAGGCATTCTCTCTAAGTGGGCAAACCATTTCACTTGCTGTCTTTTATGTAATCCAGAATTGGTTCTGTGCCGACTTGTTCTCTTATGATCTCATTCCTGATCTTATCTCTTATGGTCACTCCTACAGCCCTTCTCAGACATCTCATTTCCGTGGTTACTAATTTTCTTTTATGGTTGGTGTATATCATTAAAAGTTATTAAACCAAATTGAAAAGTAGAATTAGTCAGCTTCACAGTATATCACAGACTACAAGTGAAGTTTGCGGCTAAAAAACATGTGGCATAAATAAGTGCCATAAAGTTACTCAACTTGGGTCTCTTCAAGAAAAAATCTACCTTGTCTGTTGAGTTGAAGGTTCGAGATATGTGTGTCTGTTGTTTTAGTATGGTCTGAGAGATATGTCTTAGAAAAGCTGCAAGAGTAACAGGAAGAGATCATCATCATCATCTTCCTCAGGTGGCTTGCCTACTGACATATGCGATCGTGCCTCTTCACATTCTGCGATCCACAACTGCGTATATCAGTTTGTGTGTTGACATCACTCCATGTCATGATGAAAGGCTTCTTGAGCTGTCTTCCTCTGTCTTTCTTTCCACAAGTCTTTCCAATGGTTACATCATGTTCTGTTTTCCCCTCATCTCATAACAGGACCAAAAAATGATAATTGTCCAGCTCTGTTTTTTGTGATAAATTGTCTTTGAGTACCTGCCTCTTTCAGAACATCTGGGTTACTCTTCTTAGCTGTCCAAGGAATTCTAAGGATTTTTGTGTAAAACCACATTTCCAAGGCCTCAAGATATTGATTGGCTTGTTTGTTTATTGCACAAGATTCACAGCCGTATGTTAAAACGGGCTCTATACACAGAAAGAGATAACATTTTTAAAATTCAACAAATTAGAAGACTAAACTGAAGCCAGTCATTTAGTTTAAAAAGAGCAGCAAATGAGAGGGTTTGAGATCTGACCAGAATGCCTTGTTACCACTGTTGAGATGGAACCAGTTTGACTGAATGATTGACTAGGTGTTTCTTTTGTGCTGCTATTGACACATTTTCTGTGCTTGTTTATCATGGCTGTTGTTGATATATTCACTGTGTTTTTTATCTGAACATAATTTATCTAGATCGTCATCTTCCGTAAAGGAGAAGAAAAAGAGGAAAATGGAGAAAAGAGGCAAACGCAAAAGCCTTGATGACAATGAAGAAATGAAAGGTACGCTTTGAAATAATATATATATATATGTATATATAAATATAGCTAGAACCATCAGTCATATTCAAGACATCTGATCTGCTGTTGTTTTTTTATTTTTTTTTTTATTAAATAAAAAATTCGAGAATATTCTGGGAAGCTGTTGTTCAAGAGAGGAAAAGTGTTGGAAACAGAAGAAACACTAGACTATAAGAAGAACAACAAGTATTTAAGTGTACTTCTTTGGTTAGTCTGTTTGTTTAGAAGAATGTTTGCTTATTACTTTAGATCAGCGGTTCTCAACCGGTGGGCCGCCAACCCTTCACGGGTCAAACGACCCTTTCACAGGGGTCGACTAAGACTTCCACATATTCACTGAAGTTAGGAAGTAGCAATGAAAATTATGGTTGGGGGTCACCACAGCATGAGGAGCTGTATTAAAGGGTTGCAGCATTAGGAAGGTTGAGAACCGTTGCCTTAGATGGAGTCTAGTGGAAGGAAAACTAACAGAAATGTGTGTAAGAGTAGTTTCTACTGTCAGATGAGAAGCTTATCTAGGTTTGAATCACTCCACTTAAAGGAGGAACAAAGAAGAGCTACGTTAGATGTATTTACATGTCTCTGATGGAACTCTGTTCTGTCCTGCTTGTTACATATATAAATAAATAAGTAAAACAAGATGACTCCTTCTGTACGGCTTTGTAATGTACCTGGAGTAGATCCTAACTAAATGTGAAGTCTTATTAGAAGCTTTTGAGGGCAGTGTAACAATGAATCTCTGCACCTATCTGATTAAAACAGTGGAGAATGAGAAACAACAGCAAAATGTATAACCTGTTTAATTCACCACCAATCACTGTCATTATGAGGGTTCCTAGACTGCAGTGGTTGGGGCACCTAGATAGAATTGCAGATAACAAAGAGACCAAGAACAGCATACAGGAAAGTGCTGACTTAGGGTAGACCACCTCCCTTTTCCCCCTAGCTATTTTGTCAGAGATGGAGGCCTGAAGAAAACTTATCGTATACATTGGAAGGAGACAGCACTCATTTGTTGGTCATATTATGAGAAGTGGGAAGCCAGAACTTGTTGTGACAACTGGAAAGAAAGAGAGAGAGAGGGAAGGCAATATAAGAAGATTCTTTACAGCCTTTTCTCATGGCATGGAGTAGTGTCAGCTACTGACTGTGGAGAGGCATGATGATCCATGTCCATCGACAAGACACTTGATGACAATGTCAGTGATAGTAAAATATTTGGAAATGCTGCCTTATATTAATCTTCTTCTTCTTCTTTTGCCGTCTCACTGATACCAGGTTGTTACCCAGTGTCATCTTTGTTTTCTGTATTTGTTTTGCACTTCTCGGGTAGCTTGGGTGATGGATTTGTTCATCTTTTTCTGCAGGTTTCAGCTACACAATTTATCCATGTGTTTCTCGGTCTTCCTTTGACCTTCCTTCCAGATATTATGCTGTAAAAAAGTCTTGCATGCAGTTTGGCCCGGTTGCATTCTTACTAGATGGCCAAACTATTTAATTCTTTGTCTGTCATTATAATCCAGACATGGTCTTATTCTGACTTTCTCTCCAATGCTGGTATTCGTAACTCTGTCTCTTCTTGTGTTGTTAGTGACCTTGCGGAGACAGTGCATTTCATGTAATTTTCTGTTCTAGTGCCCTATCCACCTAGTATTAATATTGTTGCATAACTAGGTTTTGTATTTACTTTACAGATGACAAGGATTTGAACCCGAAAAGCAAGAAGTCCAAAGGGAAAGGTCCACAAATTGAAGCTACAACTGCTGCTAGACTTCTTCCAGTTTCATCTTCCGAATATTTCAGCAAAAATGTGGCCATACCAGGACTGGGCAGCCCACCGCCTCCCTCGGATGCAGCCGAAGAAAAACCAGCAAAACATCGACCACAGGATGATCTGCAGGGAAGAAATGTGGAGAGACCCCAGGACAGTGTGAAAATGCAGAGAAGGGATGATTACCTCATGGCCGAGAGAGAAAAGTTCTACAGAGATAACAAGGATGTTTACAAAAGGTCCCCGTTTACAAGAGCTAAATCTTCTTCATCTTCTTCTTCCTCAAGATCATCTAGGTCACCTTCATGCTCAGCGCCTACCAGCAAGAAGAAAAGATCTCAAAGGAGTCAGTCCAAGACTCGGACAGACGCATCACCTCTCAAGACAGGCATTAAAGAGCTTGACAGATATTTGATGGGAGCAAAAGAATTATTTGACAGAATGCAATCAAAGGAAAAACCTCTTAGTTGGGCTTTGTTTTCTGATCTTTTCCTGGCAGGGTTGAGATCAAGTTCACAGGGTCAAGGACTGGATTCTAGAAATGTTTCTGATTCAAAGGACAGGATGTTAAGGTTGTCAGGATTGTCGAAAGATGATGATGTCAGCACATGTGCTAGTGAAGATGCTAGCAGAAGATATCAGAAGCCAGCAGACAAGGCTAGTCCAGAGGTACACCAGAGAGACGATCGGCGAGATGATAGGTATGGAACAACAAGCAGACGTGACAGTGCTGAGAAAGAGATTCTAGAGAAATTGAAAGGAAGAAGTTTAGAACCCTGCAGCAGCAAAAATGAATTAAACATTTCTGGGGAGAAGGTGACACCACTTTCTAGATATAAAAAGGAAAACAGTGATCTCGAACAGCTAAAATTAGGCAAGAATGTGGACAACAACAGTGAAACAGTGTCATGTGCGATGTCTGGGATGTCTAAATTATCACAAGAAAGAGAAAAGGGCAGCAGTTTTAGAGAACAGGTCAGCTCCCAAGACAAGGGAAAGATTAATCAGATGCCCCACAGAAGTACTGAGAGAAATAATCTCCAGCCCTTGAAAGCACTGAGACAACCAACAGACGGAGTCGAAAAGAACTTTTCACTTCCTCGAAATGAGAGACATGAGGCAGAAATTGCTGGCTTACATTTTAGAAATGAAAAGCAACAGTTGGGCAAACAAAAGCAAGACCCGACTGCAGAGCTCTTCTTTCTTCAGAAAGCACAAGAAGACAATCAGACAGCAATAATTGTGAGCTCTGATGAAGGAGTACATGAACTGTCTTCCAAGAGTATGGGAGAAAAAAGGGCAAAAACGGGAGTTAAAGGGGCAGAAGTGAATGTAAGTGCTGAAAGGAGGCAGCAGAGGAGCAGAAGTACAGAGAGGAGACATACGAGGAGTACGAGCACAGAAAAGACTCGTAGAAGTATAAGTACTGAAAAAAGACACACGAGGACAAGTACAGAAAGGAGAAATCAGCGGAGTATGGGTACTGAAAAGGGACGTAGGAGTACTAGTACCGAAGGGAGTCATAGAAGTACAAGTAGGGAAAAAAGGTCTAGGAGAAGTACAAGTCCAGAAAGGAGACCTAAGAGGAGTACAAGTAGAGAAAGGAGAAATGGGAGAAGTACGAGTACAGAAAGGAGAAATCGGAAAAGTACGAGTACTGAAAGGAGACATCAGAGAAGTACGAGTACTGAAAGGAGAAGTCGGAGAAGTATGAGTACTGAAAGACGACACAGGAGAAGTACAAGTACAGAACGGAGAAGTAGGAGGAGCCCTAGTACAGAAAGGCGACATAAGAGAAGCCCAAGTACAGAGAGAAGAAATCATAGAAGTACAAGCAGTGAAAGGAGTTATAGGAGGAATACAGGTACTGAGTGGGGTCACAGGAAGAGACAAAGTACAGAAAGGAAACACAGGAGCAGTAAAAGTACAGAGAGAAGAAATAGGAGTAGGAGTGCTGAAAAAGGACACAAGAGAAGTACAAGTACGGAAGGAAGGTATCGAAGGAGTACAAGTACTGAAAGCAGACATAGGAGAAGCAGAAGTACAGAAAGAAGACACAGGAAGAGCAGAACTACAGAAAGAAGGCAGAGTAGAAGCACGAGTACAGAAAGGAGGAGAAAAGGCGGAAGTGTCGAAACAAAAAGGAGTAGAAGTAGAAGCCAGAGGCGGAGCACAAGCAGTGATGATTACCAGAGGAATACAAATCTAAACAGACAGAAAAGAGATCTGACCATAGTTAAAGAAGGTGACAGAAATGGTAGCAGAAAAGCAGTCCAGAAGCACCCTGTTTCAGAAACAAGACACAGAAATGATCAAAGTATTGAGGGGGACAGAACCAGAAAAAACAGCTGGGATAGAGACTTGAAGCATCCTATCCATGACAGCTTTTCGGGTAACAAAAACTTTGATCCAAATTATAGTAATTTATTGAAGTTACATGAAATAGGACAAGAGATAGAATGGAAACTACGTGAAAAACTGAAGCAAGAAGAAGAAGCTAAAATTAACCCCCAAAAGGGTAAAGAAAGAACAATGCATGGAGTATTTCAACAAGAAGTTGTACTTCAGAGGGAAAAGGACAGTGCGATGCGTGAAAAATTTGAAGAAGAATCTTTCCTTAAGAAAGCAAAATATGATTACAGGAGGCTTGGTGAACAATTTCAACAAGAAGAATCTATACTTATGAGAGAAAAATATAAAGATAGAACTATGGAGAAAGGATGGAAAGAAAGAGACGCTATACATAACGATCAAATTGGGTTGATTACAAAAAGCAAATGGGACAATATGAGTGCAGAACCAGGACGTTCTAAAAAAAGCAGGTGGGATGATACAAGCAAAAATATTGGTCAAGTTAGGACAAGCAGATGGAAGCCGGACCAGGGTCATGCTTTTGAAATAAACACAGCGAGTAGCGATGATGCTAACGAAAGCAAGGATGATACTGTTCCTTTGGTGAAGTATGTGGAAGAACCAGCAAGCAAAGGTTTAGCCTACTCTTACTCAAACCGAAATGTGAAATGTCCACCAAGTGTGCCTCATTCCAGATGGGAGACACCCACAGACAAGGCGAGGACAGAAGAGACTGCAGAGGGGGATGAGAAAACAACTGAAAAGGCGAAAACATCAGAAAGTTTGTCTGACCTGGAAAAATTCCTTATTGATCTTAAGGAAAAGAAAAAGAAACAGTGGATTGCGGAAGGAAAGTTGAAAAAGAAATAGCTACTGCAGACAAGTGTTCGTAAAATAAACATTTTTGCAGTCAAGTGTGCATTTGATATTCCTTGAGGCTTTGGCTTGCCAGAAGAATGCTATAATTTTTTCGACAGCCAGAATTAGTAATCTGAATGCTTTGAAAGAGGTTAAACATAAAGATAGTTCATCAAGAAGAGATAGTCATAATTTTTTTCAGCCACATTATAAAAACTTGAATATATTGTGACAGCTAGAAAAATATATTTTTACGGGTAAATGACATGTCAGCCCACACTTTTTAAGTTTGAAATTTAGGTTCGTAATTATACACAGAATGTTGCAATTAAACATACAAATAAATATATGCCACTATCCATATCAAACCACCACTAGCCTTACGACAAACCCGAGTCTGGTATTTCCTCTCCCCGGCAGCCACCACTCCGGACACTGTCCCTTCCACCCAGTTCCTTTGGCTGACCCTGCTAACCCAGACACTCCACTCTCCAGGGGGTACTAACTCAGGCAGCCCTGGCAGTGGCGGCTTCTCCATTAACATTCAGATCTGCTAGTGCTTGTGTAGAGTTCAGTAAATGTGGTGCATACTGTGAATACTGAGACAAAAGAGCAACACACAGGCGGGAGAGCTGGAGCTGGAGATACACTCTAAGCTATCAGTGAATGAAGTAAAGGGCCCTTTTTTACGCCTTATTTTTATAGACCTATATATTTTAAAGACAGTTGGCAAGGAAGGCACTTGATGATGATCATGAGTAAGAGCTTGAATGAAGTCATCATTCATTCCCAAGTTGTTAGTGGCCGTCATTTATTTTGTTTTGTGTTCATTAAAAACTTTGCCAGACCAAGAAGGATTGGCAGTCAACTCCAAAGAAACAGTATCTAGAAAAAGATAATTGGAATACAGTGACAGAAAGAAGATGTGAAAGACTGAATGTAGAACCTCCTACTTTTGACTGTTCAAGAATAGTTTTTGTATGTTTTTATTGATTTATGAATTCCTGTGTCAAGTGGTTGTTGACACATCCATATTGTTTAAAGATTCACATTGGTGTTAATGATACGGTCATTGCAGTTGTGATTAACTGTTTGTTTTGAAATTAAAATATGTAACAGATTTGAATATTATTTTAATTTGATGCCCAAGTTTTCACCTTGGGATTCAAATCTTTCACCTTCAAGTGATGACAGGGCCTCACTGCAAGACAAGTGTACTAAGACACGGGACCAGCTAGAAACATGCATTATGCGTCTTAGTTCAATTGTCATGCAGTGAGGTTAAGCCATCATTTGAAGGTGACAGGTTCGGTTCCTGGACATGGTAGCTGTAGTTTCGGATTGTTGCTCTTTATTTGTTGGCTTCGGCTCCATGATTATCCCATCATGCACTTTGCGATGTTTGGCACTGGCAGAACTCAGCAAGGGTAGAAATAGGTGCATCATCATCATCATGCAACCGGAGTTGCTGTAGTGTAGCAGCTAGACGCTCGTCTGCGAATCTGAAGGTCGTGGGTTCAGGTTCTGACCTTGACTCCCAGGTCAACCCAGCCTTGAGTGGGTACCAGATGCAGTCCTGGGAAGTAAAGGCGGTTGTCGTGGTGCTGACCACATCATCTACCATAGGCTGATTGGTCTATAAAAAATAGGTCTAGCCCTATATGCCCAAAGGCATGGAAAAGGGACCTTTACTTTACTATCATCATGCTAGAGGTCTTTTGCACAAGGTTGCTTTCATCATGGCATGCCAAAAAGCCACTTGGTCCTTTGGTAATGTTCCCACCTTGTGAACTTTTATCATGGAAAGATATAAACCCGAAAGAAAGATAGATCAGCGAGCTTCACAATATAACAAACACAAATGAAACGTGAATGTTGCGGCTATAGAGTCTTCGTCAGCACATACATAAATCAAACAAAGCCACACAAATACAGAGTCCAGTGAAATGAAGATACGTATAGCCCCAGAATAAATAGCCTGGGAATGTCAAGGGCCGTAACTCAAGATTTTTAAATGAAATTGTGTTGACAGTTCAGTCCCCTAGGTGTTTAGGTCCCCAAAGTGAAAATAAAGCTATTCTCAAGACAGTTGCGGGCTCTGTTGCTGGAGTGGCTAGACCTAAAGGCTCTATTTCATGGACACTTTTTGTAATGTAAGTGAGGGATGATTACAGTCAAGCTGGTAACAAGAAGTGCTATATACATGTTTAACACTTCTTAGTTTCATGTTGACCTTGGTTTTTATTGTCGTACGTCCTTCTTAGGACGTTATTTTTTGTTATTTGAAGCCCCACTCTGGCTTTTGCCAGGGGCCGCAATATAGGCAGGTCATCATTATGGCCAAATGTCTGAACGCGGTTTCTGGGACCTCTCCACGGTGATCCTCATCCGCATGGTGGCACTTTGTGTCATCGGGTGTTTATCGCTTGTGTGATGTCCTGGTGGGGTATAAAAAGCCAAGCCAAGCCAAGCCTTGGTTGTTCAGAAGCTCTATTACCTTGTCCATTGAGTTTTCCAGTCACAGTTGTTGATGTATTTAGTACTCCATTGATGACAAACTTTCTAAAGTACAGAACAGGTATTACAACAGTTTTCTCAATGCTCAGTCTTTGAAGGCTCAGGTGGCTGGGTCACATATGGAGGATGGTGGAGTCCCTAGTGACATCCTCTGTGGGAAATTACATATTGGTAGAAGATGTTGAGGCCAGCCTCTACTATGATATAAAGATTGTGCAAGCAGGGAATGAAGGATACTTGTATTGAGATGGATTCATGGAAACAAGATGCCATGGGCTATATTGTGTGGAGGGGGCAGATTAGGAAGGAAATGGGAAAGGAAGAGAGCTGAGCATTGGAGAAGGACACAGAATACATGTGTTGGCATCAACGGTCTTGACATCCCATGCTCTAATTGTGGAAGATTATTCTTAACGCGAGAGGGTCTTGCTGGTCACGCTCGTCATCGTCACGAGCTGTGAGGTCTATGGCTCATTATAGCACAGTTTAACATGATCCTCTAGAAAGATAGAATAGTGCCAACAAAGATAAAAGACTGGTTGAAATATTTGGTTGTATTTGTGAGTGCCTTTTCCATTCTTTCTGCTGAGCTTTGTAGTCATATTTTGTGTTGTATTTAGCATTTGACGCTACGAGGAGTTACCAGGAGATCTTGCTGATGCTCAACTCGTAAGGGAAAGGCGAGCTGGATATATAATCAGACGGTGGTACAACCAAATAGCGACTTAACCCACCAAGAGATGAAAACACTAATACAATCTAGTATCCAAGAAAGGTGGCTGGATACCCACACCAGATTTTCTCCCCAAGACTCACTTCATCGCCTCTCTAGAGACGGACAGTCTATTATATTCAGACTAAGGACAGGGCACAACAGATTTCGTCAACATATGTTCAAATTTTTCGGTGTAGGAAATACGGAGACGTGTCCCTGCAGCGTGGCACCCGAAAATGCTGAGCATGTGCTCCAACACTGTCAACTGTATGCTGACAACAGAGACGCAATCTGGCCTGTTCCAACCACAATAAAGACAAAGCTGTATGGTACACGAGAGGATATGGATTGCACGATAGCTTTTATAAAGGCTACCGGCCTCCTGATATAAGTTTTCTGACAGAAGGATCGAAGAAGAAGAAGAAGACTGGTGCTATTGGTGTTGGAACCTTAGCTTGCTGCTGAAGATGGGAACAGAGCGCTTTTAAGAGTGTTCCAAGTGCTGTGATTTTAATTCTTGGCTCAAAATTCAACATCGTGAACTTTCAGGCCCAGGGTGGTCTTCTTCTGGTTATATCCATCATAGTGCATTTCAGCCTGTGTTTCATTCCCTCCCCGAAATCATACTTCTTTTTACTGTCCTGTCCAAACCATTATGATGTTTAATGTAGGTAGCACTGTCGTATTCTTATAGACTTTGTCGTGTGGCGTTGGTAGTCATGTGTATCCACAACCTTCTGTCCCATGTACTTTTAATAAATTCGGACACAGATGATCTTTCATGTGATGTCAAACTGTTCAGCACCTTCTCTCGTGGCCTTCTATACCACTTTTCCCCTCCAACTCTTCCATCATCACTATGTACTCCAGTTTTCTCATTCTCAACAAATGACCAAATAATGTAGATTATCTCCACCTGATGTGGGCAATCAGTTCTTGTGAGTCAGTTTCTTTCAAGGCATTTTCGTTACTCTTTTTGTCCGTAATTCCAACGTACCGCGATCGAAACCCACTGCTGGCTGCGTGGATATTTTTCATGGGCGTCGCAGGTTGACCCAGCCTTAAATGGGTACCAGGATGGATGTCCTGGGAAAGTAAAAACGGTCGGCCTAATGCTGACCACATTACCCACCTAGTGCCGATGGTCTTAAAAAAAATATGGGTGCTCTTCCTATATACCCGATACGCCTGAAGGCGTGAAAAGAGATCTTTACTTGTTGTCTGTCTATAGTATTCTTATCATTTGTCTATAAAACCACATCCCCGCTGCTTTCTAATGATTTTGGAAACGCACGCAGACACACACATAGCTCTTGAGAATTCTCTTTCTCGTCTCAATTGAAGAAGAAAGACTGCACACAATAGTTATCATATTGTTAAAAAGTAACACTGTTGTAGCTTTTCACAAATGCACAATGTAAATAGGAATAAAAATGGACTGGAATCAATGTGGAAATTAGTCAAACGATCAAAGAAACAAGAATGACTTATTTATTCAATGATAAATTTTGTGTAAATATTTAATTATTTCAAAAAGGCAAACCAATTTTTTTTTTAAATTAACACTAGTAATAATGTATTTGAAACTGAATCAAATACATCACTGTAACAATTTCTGGCAAAGGGTTCATGTGTACAAATTATGTGATAATACTGCTCGCATTTACAAAATTGATGAGTTTTTCCCAGCATGTTAACAGATTAAAAAAAGTTTTTAAAGAGTCTTGAGGAAAATTTAATGTCACATAGTGAAGTAGTAGGGGCTGCGTGGTCTCGAGGCATGGTGTCCGCCTCCAGTGCTAGAGATTCGGGGTTCAATTCCCGGTAAGGGCTGGAATTTTTTCACGTGAACTAGTAATTACCTCATGTCTCTGGGTAGTAAGATCGGACACCCTTGTGCATTGTTGGCCACGTAAAAAAAGAGGGGTGCATTCTAAAGGTTTTTTTTTTTTTCAAATTTTTTTAATCAGTTGTTAGAATCGCAAAGAGGGGTGCATTCTAAAGGTGGTTTTTTTTTTTTTTCCAAATTTTTTTTATCAGTTGTTTTAAGGACCGTTTTACATTTGCTTGATCCGCAGACCATCATTCGGGAAATACTGCATTTGAAAGTTCTAGCCATTTTCTGGATTCAGAGAAACTGAACATCATTGTATTGGAACACCCAGATTAAAGTGTAGAGAATCGACTTCATTGCACCAGGTTTTATCCCAAATAGCTCCGTCTCTCTTCGCAGAACGGCTAACCACCTGCCAAGAGCGCCACACAGAACGCAAACTCAGTAGCTCTGGCGATGATTCCCAGGGATCCACCTAAAAATTGCACTCGTGAACTGAAAGGCTTTGCTACTGAGACCCCCAGTGAAGATCATAGTCGACGGATAGATATTTGTAATAAGAAACAAGTTTCTTCTTTCGTCATCACGTTAGTAAAGTAAACGAAAGATCTTTCCACGCCTTTGGGCATATAGGGCTAGACCTATATTTGATAGACAAACAAGTCCTCAGTGGGTGATGTGGTCAGTATCACGCCGGCTGCCTATACATCCCAGAACTATACCTTGTACCCAGTACCTCAGTATTTGTGATTTTGTCCTGCCACTTAATGCCAAGTATTCTTCTTAGACATCACGTACCAAGTGCCGATTGATATATAAAATATGGGCCTATCATATGCTTAGTATGACTGAAGACGGGGGAAAATGGTCCTTTACTTTTTAATTTCCCTTCAGTACTTCTCTGCACATCAAGGGCGCTGGTCAATGGGGGTTAAAGTCTTGAAACAACCCCTCTCCCCCTTCCGCCCCTATAAAATGTAAAAGGGGGTTGGTATTCCCTTCAACCTCCCCCCTCCCCCCCCCCCCCCATGTTCGCGCTCTCTCTCTCTCTCTTTTTTTTTCTCCAACCCCTTCTGCTTATATAACATCATTTCCAATGTGTGTTCGGCCCTGCAGAAGTCAACCTAAGCTACTCCGATGACCATTCCCCTATGAACTTGGCTACAATATCTCATATCTTGATCTAGAAACGACATAGACGGGCTTCACTAGGTTTTATTCCCAAGTTACGTAACAGATTTAGCATCAGCGTTTTGAATTTCTACCAGCCTAATGTGTGTATAATATTGTTTCTTCTGTTAAGCTGAACTTTTAGGCACGGTTTTTAAATATGTGTATTTCTAGGCATCATTTTTGCAGCTAGAATCAGTAATGACAACTAGACATTTAAATATTTAGGCAACACTTGTGCTCAATTTTTAAAAACTGCCAACTGTGAAATCTCCGTTCATCTTCTGTATTACGTTCAACCATGTGTGCTCGAAGGTTTTCAGCGGCCTGAAAAATAAAAAATAAAGCAGACATAAATTGTAGATTTAATCGGAACTGGCATATAACAGGTCAATAAGTTATCTCTCGTGTAAACAAAGGTGAAGTCGGGAGATGTAAACCAAGTCATTGCACACGGTTATAAACCATAAGTGCTCTGCCACCGGACAGCTGATAAGAAACTGTCCGCTTGTGTCGCCATCCGCACGCAGCTCCATAGCTACAGCTTCTTCTTCCGCCTTTCTATCCCCCAATGGAGCATAGGCCCTCAACCAACTCACGCCAAGTCGTTCTATCCTTCGCCATTACATGGAGCTCTCCCCACGTCCTCCCAATCTTTCTAACCTCATCTCCAGCTCTCTTCTCCATGTGTTATTTGGCCTTCCTTTATTCCTATGCCCCTGTGGGTTCCAATGCAAAGACATTCTAGTTATGCTGTTCTCCTGTTTTCTCCTATAATGTTTCATTTCCTTTGCTACTTTCCTTTGTTCTCCCTATATCATAGAGAGTTCTAACATTCCAGGTGCCAATTCTGGAGGTTTTCCTAGCTGAGAGGAGGTAAGTCAACGATCCGGACTCCTTACGGCTTTCTCCACACCGTGTCATACTTCTTCTATTTAAAGAGCCTCCCCTCATCTTGGTTGGCTGGATTTTATTTGCTTCTCTTTTTGACTTATCCATGGTTGGTTGGTTTTTGTGGCTATGGTTTTTACAGGATGAGGTAGCCAACCTCAAGCCCAACCCTACCCTTAGTCGCCTCTTACGACATGCCTGGTAGGGTGCAGTGTCACTATTCTTTGCTTCCCGTGAGGGCCCCGGTGACACACGGGCGATAGCTACAGCTACGTTCTTCCATTTACCCCTTAGTGTTAACTCTGGTACCCATTACCTAGAGGCTGGGTGAACCCCAGGAATCTCTGCGGAGTCGCAGCTGGATTTGAAACCGAGTCTCCTATCGACTGCGCTAACGCGGCCCCCTATATCACTCTTGTTTTTCGGCTAAACTCTTAACAGGATAAGGCAATTAAAACGTTGCCTAAGAATCACTGAAATCGACTGGGTAGAAAACATACAACCGGAGACGGAAAGGAAAGCAAATGGACACGCAAGAGAGTCATAAGACAAGCGTTGCCGAGAGAACAGGAACAAAGCTGCTGGATTGGATTCCATCCAGGATTTTGAAACGGTTGAACAGGTTAGATGGGAATAGAATACTGAATTAGGAATCGATATCATAGCACTCGAGACACACTCATAAGGGCTCCGCTCCTATCTCCAGCGGCAAAAGAAGAGTTCCGATTCAGATGGCATTAGTAACTGTCTAACGTATATCTGTTTCGCCTTCCCCCTGAGTTTTGAGCGTCCGCCAGATCTCATTATCTTCAGACTATAATGATCTATTTGTGCCTCTGCAATGTGCACTCTCTCCGAAAGGTCCTTACAACACCTAGCTTGTCATACATCAGTTTACCACCAAGTAGTGAAGAACCAGCCAGTCTGTCTGCCTGTTCGTTTTCCAGCAAAACCGACATGACCTGGAGAAAATATCCAAAAGACCCTAATAAGCTGTGACCCTTGAAACGATGTCTGCCCCTCTGCACGGAGCATGCCTGTCTCCACCTTTCTCCGCATGCTCTGTGAGTCAATTACAGTTAGACATGCGTTTTCAGCTGGTTCTTAAGGCATCAGGGACTGCTCCCACCTTCAGTCTCAAACAAGACGGCGTCGTGTCATATACCAGACTTTGTTGCACTAAGAGACGTCCATTCGCCTTTGCTGTGAACCCACGCACGGAATGATGAGGATACATTTTAGATGAATACATTTTGTTTTTAGGATACAATTCAAAATGAAACATCATATATCATATTCCACTTTCCCCCACAAGCGGTCTTTGTGGAATAGTTTGTAGTCTAGTGCTCCATGGATGACAGTCCTATCTGTCTCGTAAATGTATCTTCTACTTCTTCATTTCCTCTGTTACCGATTCGACGGATATATTAGGTTCTAAATCTTGCTCTTCTGGTCCCCAGGCAAAATTGTCAGTCCTTTTCTGGACTGAACAAATCCACTTCTAAACTCCAGAAAACCAGCCACCCAAAACCCGCCAAGCCAGACCACGCCTGCATGTTGTAACAAAAGCGGCAGAGTCACGCCAATCAAAAGCCCGAAACACAACAAATAAGGAAAGCAGAGTCGAAAATAATCAGATGTGAAATCATATCCCAAAGATTAAACAATCAAGATTTCATCTACAAAGAAACCCGGCTCACCAAATAACCGCCGCTCAGATAAAAACTACTTAAACGTAGCCGAACTTTAAAATTTTTGTTTTTCACAAAGTGGAACTGGAACTTTTTTGGTCGCCTCGACCACAGCCACATCGTTCTGTTGTGGGATTTGTCTGATGTTTTTTTTTTTTTTTTCATTTTTTTCTGAGTCTAGCTTGGGTCCTATGATCTTCTCCTCTTTTGGCGTATGCCTTGTATGGAGTTGCGTCACAATGAATTTTCTCTAAGCTGGCAAACAGTTTGACTTGTTTGCTGCCTTTGCATGTAATTTAGAATTAGTTCGTGCTGACATTTTTGTCTTATGACCAATTTAATCTCTTTTTGTGACTTCGTGAATTTATAATGGATTTAATTCTTTTAATGCCGGATAGTTGTTATTTTAACACTTTCTAAATCAAGATACATGTGATTTTGGTTAACAATCTCTACGATCTGACTGCTGTAGAAAAAATAAACGTAACAGAGGAACTGCACACAACAGTAAAGGCCTCTTTTCTACGTTTTCTGTCACACTGGGTATATAGGGCTGGACCTAAATTGTACAGATCATTTGACACTCGGTGGGTGATGTGGCCGCCTTTACATCACAGGATTTTACATGTTTCCCATTCAAGGCTGGGTCGACCTGGGAGCCATGATTATGTTTTCAAAAATATTAGCTCCCTGTGGATTTAAACCCGCAACCATCTAATCCGCATGGGAGCGTCTAGCAACGCGGCGGCTTCCAGTAGTAATGGAAATTTAAAAAACATATATATATGTATAAAAACAATGCCACATACAGCCAACTTACTTATAGATCTCCATATTTCGACACATTGACTTGATCGGGTTTGACCTGAGCTGATCCAAGATTTGAGCTTTCCTTAAGAGTGTCTACATCAAACTTCACGGAAACTGAAAACAGAAGTAACAATTACAGACCCCCCGAACTGGTTCACCGAAAAAAGCATTTTAGTGAACAAAACAAATGTAATTTGTCCTCTTGACCTAAAGAACGAGTGATGGCTAAGGACAGTGACGAACCCACGCAACTGTTGGAACAACAGTAAACATTTGATCGTAAATTAAGTGTTGTCGTCTAGTGTGGTTGCTGCTAACTTAACCAGTTGCAAGAGAAGAAAAGTATGGTCGCTCTTGGTCAAGAAAAAAGCCAAGGCGACAGATTACAACAAGTAAGCTCAACTCTTGCGGTACTAGACGTTTTAGCATGTGTTTATTGAAGTTCCATGGTACTATACATGTATCTGAGCTCCGGTGGTTCATTACATGAAAATCTCTCGTACCAGCTGCCACAGAGAGCCACGCTGAAGAAATATAATGAAAACAGAGCAAGGGGAAGACCACGCAAGAGATGGAGCGACACCATAAGGAGTAACCTAACAGAAATGAACACCAAGTTATAAAATGCATTGGGAAAAGTGCACAAGCGATCCTTACATCCCCCCCCCCCCCCCCCCCAACCCCAACACCTCGCTGAGGTAAATGGCGGAGAAGAAGAAGAAGAAGATATTTTAAAGTTTTAAGGAGATTAACTTGTACAGTCTAAAACAGCAGGGGTCCATAGCTTTGTATAGCTCAGATCCTCACCGTCTATACCTGACCCTGCAATTACCTCATTTCTACAGTCATATTCTATCAGTTATGAATAGACCAGCATTAGCCGGAGTTTCCTCATGTTTGATATTACCTTTTACTTTAGCTTCTACAAATAAAAAGAACACAGACCTGATCAATATATGGTTATCAAGAGAGGACAAAACAAACAGTTTACACTTACCAGCATATGAGGATCACATGTCACATGTGATTATTTACTGGCGATAGCAGATGGACTAGACTCTGGCATGCAGACCTGAATGCCTTTGGTTCGAATTGAGATCCAGTGTTGTTGTTTTTTTTAATAACAAACCCAAAGGCTCTATTAAGGATGCTAAGTGCCCTTCATCACTTGTGATTCTCGAACAATACCCTTACTTAACTGACCTAAAACGTTATAAGTCAGTTTCGTTTTTTCAAGTACACATTTTCAACAAACCACATGACCTACCTGATTCGATGGTACCAATTTGTCGAGCTTTGTTAACAAGTAGCATGGGCGTGAAATACTGTGGAATTCTCGGGTAGATGATGCTGGATCATCATTTGTATACAGACCTAGGCTCTGCTGCAGCAGATGGAAGTATGGATTTGATAATGCTTCTTCCAGTTCCTCATTCCAAGGAATCATAGGAATTGGCTTGCTTTGAACTACAGGAAAAGAAATCGGGACAGTAAACACAGAAGTCAGTTTTTCCAGCAAAACTGAATGGTCCGGAGCAATGGCTGCCAGTAAGCCTGTGTTATTTAATGTAACAGAAGCACCAAACAGAACATTGTTTTCATTTCAGCATTTACGTAAATGAAGCACCAAATATAGCCCAGTTTTAATTTCAGTGTTCACCTAAATTGAGCGCCAAACAGAACATTGTTTTCAGTTCAGTGTTTACCTTAATTAAGCGCCAAACAGAATTTTGTTTATGATTATGATGATGATTAAATTGGTAGATAATAATCATCATCAGGTGTCTTTCCGACTGGCGCGGACGATCATGCCTCTCCACAATCCGCGATCTCCTGCAGCATGTATCAGCTCGTGTGCTGACACACCTCCATGCCAAGCAACAAGACTGTAAGGAATCTTCTCTCGTTGTCTTCCTCTATCCCTCCTTCCACAGATCTTTCCAATGGTCACAACATGTCCCATTTTCCCTCTTCTCATGACATGGCCGAAAAATTATGACTGTCTCCTTCTGATGTCTGTGATAAGTTGTCTTTGGGCTCCCGCCTCTTTCAAAACCTCTTGGTTGCTCTTTTTGGCTTTCAGAGGTATTTTAGCACTGTTCTGTAAAACCACATCTCTGAGGCCTCAAGAAATTGTTTGGCCTACCTACCGATTGTCCAGGACTCACGGCGATGTGCAATATATAATACCTAAAGATAAAAGTTAATATTTGATTAATTTGATCAGTATCTAGCTAGCAGGAAATACTTTTAAAAAAAGAAAACAGAAATGAAAGCCATTAAGGTGAACTGCTACTTGTTTTGAGTAGAGGCTGCCAGAACGGTTGTAACGCTGGACTATCCTGCCAGAGACCAGGGTTCAAATCCTCGGTAAGCTGACAGAGCTTGTTTTTCTGTCTCGGGCAAAGTTAAAATTCCTAACCTGCACAGGAGCTGCCGTGGTGTAGCGGCCAGACGTTCCGCTGCGGATCTGAAGATCATGGGTTCAGATTATGACGGAGCAGGACATTCCCCCCCCCCCCCCCCACACACACACACACAAAATAACCTTGGCTCCCAGGTCGACTCAGCCTTAAATGGGTACCAGGAAAAGTCATGAGAAGTAAAGGCGACCGACATGATGCTGACCACATCAGCCAGCTAGTGCCCATTGGTCTACACAATATAGGTCTAGCCCTAAAGGTCTGAAAGCGTGGAAAAGGGACCTTTACCTTGCTTTAACCTGCACAGTTTGTGGCGGCTAAACGAGCCATATAGCCCTAAATCCTCCAGACCTAGTCACCACTCTCCCTTTACCCTCATTCTCTTACGCCGCCTTAAAAAGTGGTATATTCGGGTAGTAACGATAGCTTTCAACGATATTTACTCATCTTCATCTTCATCATCAACATCATCATTATCATAATCACCATCATCAATTTCCACTTCTGCCATCAAGCAACATGGGAGCGAACAGTTTTCAGTACATCGGTGATAGGCAGCAATGCATTTCCGTGTTGATGTAGAAGCTCTTTAATGTCATCAGTCCATATTTTCCTTAAGTCGGCCTCATGCTTCCACTTCAGATCTGTTCATGTGTAGCGTCTGCTTTGGTAGCTGTTCTGGCTGCATTCTGACCAGAAGACCAAACCATTTGATCTATCGTTTCTCAATAAATCTGCTGCATGATTTTGTTCCTACAGTCTGTCTGGTAATATAATTTATAACTTTGTCTCCAACAGTTAGGTTGGCCGCATTTACCAATTATGAAAAATACGTTTGTTTTTAAATGAGCTACAATATTAGCTACACAAATATATATATATATATATATAACTTTGAAGAAGAAGAAGAAGAAGAAGAAGAAGAAGAAGAAGAAGAAGAAGAAGAAGAATGAGAAGAAGAAGAAGAAGAAAGAAGAAGAAGAAGAAAGAAGAAGGAGAAGGAAGAAGAAGAAGAAGAAGAAGAAGAAGAAGAAGAAGAAGAAGAAGAAGAAGAAGAAGAAGAAGAAGAAGAAGAAGTTCTACCATACAATTTGAAACATGTACAATGCGAGACATGATTATTGTTAATATTAGAAGAGAAAACATCAAATAAATGTATTAATTGACGGTACGAAGTCCATAAACTCACGAGCATAGAACTTTGCCACTGGCTCTTCAACATGGATTCGGTATGTAGGATCTTTGATAGCTGGGGAAAAAACAAGAAAAATAACTTTATAATGAAGTAAACTAATGCTTTCAGTTCTACGCTTTGAGTGTTTTAGGATTAATGCCCTTGCCATGTATATGTGTGTGTGTGTGTGTGTATATATATATATATATATATATATATATATATATATATATATATATATATACGTCCAGCAGTTTGCCATTGCTTTATGGACGGTCGGCTTCTCAATACCACTGTCGAAACCAGCTCAAGGCACCCCGGCATTACGAAGCGCGTGCGCAACGCCTTAGCCACAGACGCCGACACATACATACATACTCTTTTTTTAAATATTACTGTTTAAAAATTAGTAATTAAGTAACAATTATCTCAAAAGATAACCCTGGCAATGCTCAACGACGTAGACAAACACCTGGTTTCTTCTCTAATTTACTCCACGACGTAGAAAAACACCTGGTTTCTTCTATAATTTATTAAACGACGTAGAAAAACACCTGGTTTCTTCTATAATTTATTCAACGACATAGAAAAACACCTGGTTTGTTCTATAATTTATTAACTGCAATGTAATGCGCCCCCTTGTGGGATGCCATTTTTTAATTTTTTTATTATGAAGCCCCACTTCGGCTTGTGCCGGGGCCCTGAACATAGTTGGGCCATAAATATAGCCATAATGGCTGAAAGGGATTCCTGGGACCTCTCCACGGGTGATACTCATCCACATGGTGGCACTTTGTGTCATCGGGTGTTTATCGCTTGTGTGATGTCCTGGTGGGGTACAACAGGAGAGGGGGGGGGGGGGGGGAGGAGAATTTCTAAATTAACACACTATAATATGAACAATATAAACACCATTGTTGTTAATAATAAGAATAGAATTCGCCATTTGACTGTCGGGTGTAGACAAAGAGCATGATATGATTGGCAAAATATCAATTGATAATATGATAATATTTTATGAAGAGGTCTCTTTTATGAAACACAAATACTCACCGAGCTTGACATATGCAGCCTCCAACAGCTGTTTCTGCAGCCAAACTAGATGTGCTTCAAATCCCAATGCCTTCAATTTGTCCAACAAGAAGGGGACGAATCCATCTTCAGACACAGATGACAGTTCATGCAGGATGTTGCTGTTTTCGAAAATATTCAACCCACCCTGTAAACGAAATTAAATACCTTATCAAAATGTTGATTGTAAATCATTATCGTCATCATGTGCCCTGTCAACTGACATAGGCGCTCATGCTTCTCCACAGATCACGATCCCTGGTTGCCTGAAACAGCTCTCTTGATGACATCCCTCCATTCTATTGTTTCAGCCCATCCAGCACTATCTCTCTTGGTCTGCCTCTACCCCTTTTTCCATTGATCTTTCTAGTTGTCACGATGTACTCCAATGTCTCTCTTCTCATTATGTGGCATAAGAACAGTGTTTGTCTCTTTCTGATTTTTGTATATGTATATAGAGCTCTACTTTCATTAGCCTCTTTCAAGCAGTCGTTGTTAGTTACTTTAGCCGTGCAAGGTATTCGTAACATTCGTCTCAGAAACCACATCTCTGTTGCTTCCAAATTCTTCCTAATCTGTTCAGTGACATTTCAAGTTCTATGTGTGATTGTAAATAGAGTTGACTAAATGCCAAGTTGACCTAATGCCAGCCTCGCTTTCAGATTAATAAGCATCAACAGTGCATAGGGCTTGTGATAAATAAAACCATTCTTTTTTTTTTTTTTTTTTTAAATATTTTTGCATTATTTTGCTTTGTCATCCAAAGAGCTTGTGCAAAAAAAATTCAAGTTTGCTAGCTCATCCGGAAATACGGTAACAATCGAACGCAAGTTTGTCCACGACAAATAAACAAAAAAACAAATACGAGCTTAATAACAGTTTATTAAAGAAAAGCAAAATAAAGGATCCTTTTCACGTCAGTTTTTCTGAGGTACATGATGCTAGAAAAACATGTTATAGACCAATCAGCATTGAATAGGTAACGCTGCTTGTCGTTACTTCCTTGGACATTACCTAGTACCAAGTGTGGATTTACACTCAAGACCTCGTATCGTATCGTAAAATTCAAACAAAAATTCCAAGCTTAGTCCTTTTTTAGCCGTCTGATGGCCCGCTTTATCAAGGATGGTTCCTGTGTTATCTTATTTAGTTCTGTTCCTTTGTGGTGTGCAATTACACCTGAGATTATCCCTTTGTTGTTTGATGTCGATTTTAAGGGTCCTGGTTCCTGGCTTTGCTGTCCGCTGGCCGATGCACTGATCATCTGTGCGAGATACTCAAGACCTTCAGAGCAGAACGCAAATAAAGATTTCGTGGGTATTCTTATGTCGGTTTTCAAAAAACTCAACTCATATATATATATATATGCATCCATGTGTGTGTGTTGATTTTTTTTTTTTTTTTGCTGGAGGTTCCGGGTTTAAGCCCCGGTCAGGGCTGGGATTTTTTCATGTGGACTTTTAGTAATTTTCCCTGGTCTCTGGGTAGTAAGAACGGACGCCCGTGTGTATTGTTGCGAACGTAAAAAATTCCCCTGGCAGTTGAAAATCCAACAAATTTGGAGTTAAAAATCTACCCAAAGTATTTCAGAATCCTTGCCGGGGCTACGGAGTTCGTGCATTACGCTGAGATTCTTTGGACTCAGGCTTAAATTAGAACAGGGCGCTTATGGGTTAACCACCCTTGTGTCCTGTCTAAACTTAAAACAATTTTATTTTTTAATTTCTTTCCTTGTGTGACTTTTTAGTTTTTTTTGTTGTGGTTTTGGATTTCTGTTGTTGAATTACTTCATGAAGACACTCGTTTGTACTCGTTTTTTTATCCCATTCACACGGTCCAATTTCCTCGTTACAGTTTCTGTTTCGTTAATTTATTTCTATACAGACTGGCATGAAAAAAAGTGCAACTATAACAGAATCCACATACAGAATTCACATATAGAATCCACGTACAGAATCCACATACCTTTTTGCTAAGAGGATCCGACAAGTGAGATGGATTACAGGATGAAGACAGATTTTCCAAGAAATCCCATCTCTACCAGATACCTGGAAACCTATTGGATGTGATTAGAAAGAAAAATACAGTTTATTTTGACATATTAGCATATTTACTAGAAAAAACAAAATTTAACACACACACACACACACACGACGCACGCAAGCACGACTCACGCACGTGCGCGCGCGCACACACACACACACACACAGAGAAATAAACGTTAGTTACAGATTGTTTACAGGACATTACCAGTAAATCCCAGGATTCGTTGGCAGTTTGTGAGAGTCGACAAGCTGGAAGCTTCCTTCGAAGTCGGAGTGCATCTGCCTGAGAGGCAAGGAACCAACAGTCTGCATGCAAATGAGGCAGATCTGCAAAAGGGATGTGCAGGCAACACTCAGGTTCTGGAACAAGACTAAAGTCCGGAGGTGAAGCAATACTTTGAACTTTCCGTCGGAGTTTACAGCTGGTGAACGCGAAGAAGAAGTTGACATTTTGTGGTCACTTCTTCTGCTTGGCCTTCGCCGCTGTACCGTTGATATTATATTACTGATTTGATTTGATTTGATTCCAGAGAACCGACATCACAGCACTCGGGGTATTTCCATTAGCGCGCCCTCCCCATCTTCAGAAGCTAGCGAGGAGTTTCGATACTAATGGTGCCAGTAGCATTCTGATTAAACGTCCGTCTTGCCTTTCCTCTGAGCCTCGAGCATCTGATATTATATTACTGATTTGATTTGATTTGCTCTCGTCACTCCCTGCTGCATCAATCTCACTTGACTGTGGTGATCCATCTGCTCCTCCGAACTATACACGCTCTCCCACAAGGCACTAACCACGTCTACCTTATCATGTTGATATTACTATACTAGGCGTTATGAGTTATCTTCACAGCACTCAGGACACACGCCTATATGTGTTTAAATCCACCCCCTCTCAACATATACATCAGCGATTCATAGTGCCAGTCTTATGCTGGTTAACAAGACTTCCTTTACGTCAGGTGTGCCTTTCATGCTTGGCTGCACCGATCTGTATGTTGACACGCTGCTCCCAAAACCCTCGGATCGTCGTGTCTCTCTAAAAGCCATCCATACGCAGGCAATCTGCAACTTAGGTGGAACCGGTCTGTCAGTCAGTTCTTTCATTGCCAAAAATCACCTGAAAAAAACTGGGACACAGATAAAGGCAAATGCACACACAGGGGAGTTTCACAATGACTCAGTCCACAGCCTGTGTGAGGAGCCTGTCTTGAGCCGCCGGATCATGCTTATAGAATCGTTCAACACACATACGTTGGAATAGTCCTGTAATTCTAGCCATGTAAAAGCTTCTGTTACCGCCATCACCTCCATTGTCATGCTGCTGGTAGTCATACAGAAGGCATTAATGACTTCCGGGACTATTTTGCCTGCAGAGCGAGCTGTGAATTCCCATATATTCTGGTGTCCTCGTACAAGGGACCCATCTGTGGAAATCAGCACATGTGTCTCAGATTCTAGGCGTATCCATGTTATGTGTTGAAGCCCTGGGTTGGGCCGCTCTAAATCCTGTTCTGTGCTAGTTGCAGAACTCCGTAACAAAACAACAGTAACGCCGCACATTTTTAAATTAAAAGGCTAGAAATGATCTTTGGGAGATCAGTTTTCGAGATGTAGTAAGTCTGAAATAAAACAAATATTATGTTTTGATCTTAGGAATCTTTTGTCCCTTTCATGACAGTTTCAATAAACTGTTAAATTGTTATTATCTCCGACGCCACTAAATCACTTCGTTTAAGCAAAATCAATTTGTTATTCCCTTTTATATTGTCTTTAAAAGACCCTATTTATTTTTCCCCTGCCATTCTTCTCGATGTGAATGTATGTATTAGTATGCCTGTATATGAATGTGCATGTATGAGAATGTAAGTATGTGAGTATATATACGTGTGTGTGAGTGGGTAAGACTGTGTACACATGATGTGTGTATGCATTATTCTATAATGCATATTTCTTTATTATATTCATAACATGCATTATTGATAATAGGCATTGGTACTCTGAAAAATGAGTGCTTAGAAGGGCCGAATGTCAGACGGGAGTGCGTGCCCAATTTGTAACCCTTTGAAAATAAAGTTTGTTCGTTCGTTCGAAGCACAAAGCAGTGCCACAGTCAGCTGACACTAAGTTCTTCTTATTTGCCTCTTACAAAATGCATGCTTAAGAAGATATAAAAACTGACAAACCCTGACCTCTAATACCTTACCAATGCATGTCATAGTTATACAACGTACTGATGTAGCCCAATTCCCTTTCCTAACATACAAATGGTTGCTACCTCCACAGAGGAGGCTGGCTTCTGTATATTCATTGCTAACTATAAGTAACAAGTAATGGGACAACTATCTTCCCTGTTGACACACAAGCAGATACCTCGGAGTACTAAAGTAAATTTTATCAGAACTATTTTTTTTTTGGCCAACACTATGCTAACCGTGGACACTTACATCCTCCAATGAACGTAAAATTGTGACAACAGAGAAGAAATTCAGGAGTTTCAAGGAAAGACAGAATACGAAATCATGAAATCAGACGAATGCTAGGAATAAAGCCAGTTTTATAGGTCAGGTCATCAAAGAACAATAAATGAAGTGGCTTGGACACCCTGGTACTATCTGCCACAGCAAGCCACACTGAAGTGTTACAACGGGTATAGAGCGAGTGGAAGACATCGAAAAACATGGAGTGATTGCATTAAGAACAACCTTTCAGAAATGAACATCAGTCTTAATAGAGCTCTTGACAGAGCTCATCAACGAACATCTCCCTCCGACACTTCGATGAGGTACAAGGTGGAAGAGAAGAAGAAGAAGAAGAAGAAGAAGAAGAAGAAGAAGAAGAAGAAGAAGAAGAAGAAGAAGAAGAAGAAGAAGTTGAAGAAGAAGAAGAAGATTGAAGAAGAAGAAGAAGAAGAAGAAGGGTAAGAAGAAGAAGAAGCAAGAAGAAGAAAAAGCAAGAAGAAGAAGAAGAAGAAGAATGGAGAAGAAGAAGAAGAAGAAGAAGAAGAAGAAGAAGAAGAAGAACTATAAGTAAAGTAAAAGACCCTTTTCCTCGCCTTCATGCGTATTGGGCATATAGGGCTAGATCTAGATTGTATAGGCTAATTGGCACTCGGTGAGGGATCTGATCAACATCGCACCAGCCGCCTTTACTTCCCAACTTCTCGTCTTCGGGATCAGGCCAACGCTCGACACTTAGGAGAGGGGCGGGACGGACATACAATCAGACTGTTTCTGGTACCACTGGAACTGGAACTCTGCGCTTGTTGCTGAAAGGTGTGGACGAGGCGTCTGTGGGAATGTCACGAGTTCCATGATGCCAGATCTGAAGTCATAACCCACGAATTGAAAAAAAAGTAAAAAAACTAATTTGTTTAAAAAAAATATTTGCCCTGTCGTACATTGCTTTTGCGGGGAGATTATGGTTATAATTGTGATTTTGTTTTTGCCAGATAAAATGGCTTAACATTGCATGCCATCAAGAAGCTTTGAAAATGACTCCTCCTGCAGTGTTCATGCGAATAGTAGTAGCAGTAGTACTTTTACACCACCAGGACATCACACAAACGATAAACACCCGATGACACAAAATGCCACCATGTGGATGAGGATCACCCATGGAGAGGTCCCAGAAACCGCGTTTAGCCATTAGACCCTAATTATGGTGGTGCTTAATTGCGGTCCCTGGCAAGAGCCAGGGTGGGGCTTCAAAATAACGAAAAATTGCATCTCACAAGGAGATGACTAGGTCATTCATGCGATTAAAAGAGAAGGACTTAAATACTGCCCGACCTACGATCAGGTCGTCGATTATATAAATTATATTTCTCACCTGCTCTGTTTTCTTCGAGAAGCCGTGCTCACTCAGCTTCTTGGTGATGACGTTCTCGACCCCAGTCGTTCCCAGGAGTTCTGACATCCAGGTAAAGATAAGAATTTGTTCCTCCTCAGAAAACTCTTCGCTGGAGTTGCTACTGCTGATGTTCATAGAGCTGTGTGAAACACACAAGTAGAAAGCAAGTAAGTAAAAAAAAAAAAGTAAAGGACCCTTTCCACGCCTTTAGGCGTATAGGGCATATAGGGCTAGACCTATATTTTTATACACAAGATGGGTGATGTGGTCAGCATCACGCCGGCCGCCTCTACTTCCCGGGACTGCACCCGGTACCCACTCAAGGCTGGGTCGACCTGGGAGCCAAGGTCATTTTTGAAGAAAAGTCCGTCTCCACCAGGGAGCGAACCTACGACCTTCCGATACGCGGCGCTCGTCTAGCCGCGCCGCCACGGCGACTCCCTAGAAAGTAAGCGCCACATCGAAATTCCATACACATAACCCGTGCCGAAACTGCGATTGTATTCCAAATTGTTCGAGTTCCAAGGAACTCCCCCCCCCCCCCCCCCCCCCCCCCCCCCCCAACCCCCCCCCCCCCCCCCCCCACCCCTCGTTCCAGCGTCCGACAAACTCAAAGTTTACAATTTATTTTCATTAAATTGTTTGTTTGAATAATAAACGGTAATATATGTTTTAAAAATTGAAAGAAATGGGGGGGGGAGTTTTTTGGGGGGGGGGGGGGGGGGGGGGTAACATTTTAAGGGGGGAAAAACATTGTATTTACTGTAAGTTGATAAAACTGGTGACACAGCACACACAAGTATGAAGGGGAAATGGAAATTAGGAAATTGTTTTTCTCTAAAATGTGAAACACCTTCTATAACATCAGGAATCATTTCTAGTGTTTCATACTGTGGTCTTTCACCACTTTTAGAGGGTTTGGGGTCATAAGTTTTTGTTGAGCGCCAGCGTTGCAACATGTTCTGATATTAGCAAAAAAAAAATTTTTTTTTTAAATGTTTGTTAATATTATCAGTGAATGATTAAGATACCTGCTAACTGTCTGTTGCTTAGGCGTTGGGAACGAGCTTTGAAAGCCGGGGTGCCGGGTTCGATCCCAACTGCAGGCCTTGCGTTGGTTTCGACAGTGGTATCGAGAGGCCGACCTTCAAGAAAGCAATGACAAACTACTGGACCTAAACTTGTTTAGAAAAACCGCAACAGCCAAAGAATGCTGGGGTTGGTTCTGCAACGTCCTGCAAAGGATACGCAACTAACTGTTTAACCTGCTAACTATGACTCCATCACTGTGTCACCTCTCAACAACTACTTGGGTTTTTGACCATATAGTCAAAGCATTTTGAATTTCCGCAGTGCTAATCCTTCAAACTTCAAGGCGTTCGGTTTTCAAAGCGAGGAGGAAGTTCCGATGCAAAATTAACGTGTACATTTCGGATTCCATGTAGTTCGAATTTTGAAGCGTTCGAATACGAGGTACCACTGTAATATTTTGCTGTATAGATTTAGATAATTAGCGACTGGCGGGTTGGGTAAAAAGGCAGGGCTCTAAAGTGGGAGAAGCGGGTTCGATTTCTCAGAAAGGTGAAGAAAGTTTGTTTGTTTTTTAAACGTAGGCAAAAAAAAAAAAAAAAAACTCCCAACTTGCTTTGCGCGCGTGGACGTCACTAGCCGTGCTGTTCTAAACCCTCAGGTTCAAACCCCCCCCCCTCTCCTCCACCCCCGCCTTCATCCGACTGCTCCAGCCATGCTACACCACCTTAAAAACAGTAAGATTT
>CAJHNH020003223.1:222500-245000 GCA_905116865.2 Candidula unifasciata
TGATCTCACATTGCTATTTCACTCGGTAAAAGACTGGTGTTGCCAACTTCTAAAGCTGATTTGATCACTTGCACTATAGAGAGCTATTTGGCTCCTAAGCCACACCTTGGAAATTAAATCGAATCAAAAATTGATGATTTAAAAAC
The DNA here is from genome assembly GCA_905116865.2 of Candidula unifasciata. Taxonomy (NCBI): domain Eukaryota; kingdom Metazoa; phylum Mollusca; class Gastropoda; order Stylommatophora; family Geomitridae; genus Candidula; species Candidula unifasciata. The sequence goes on from CAJHNH020003223.1 coordinate 222,647, forward strand.
AAAAGGACTGTTAACAGAGAATGAAGAGAACAACTTAAGAAAACGCTGTCAAGATTTCCTTATCTCATTATTGAAGCAACTGAAGCAGAGACCCTGAAAATCTAGATGTTTTGAAAAATATTTCAATTTTTTCTGTGAGAAACATACTTCAGCCAATAAAGGACATACCTAAATATTGTAAAGTTATGAAATTTTTAGGGGCTACAGATAATAGTGTCGCGGAAGCAGAATATCAGTTAAACAAAATAAAGTTAGCTGAACGGACAAACAAAACAGAAACTAAAGCGTTTTGGAGTGAAGTGAGACAATTTAAAGATGCCTCATCAAACAGTACATTCTGTGAGCTCTTTAAAGTGCCAATTCTGTCATGATACTACCCCACTCAAATGCTGACATAGAAAGAGTTTTCAGTGCTAGGAATTATATCAAATCTAACCTGAAAAACAGGATGAAATTTGACCTCTTAAATGCTATCGTGCCATTAAAATTCGGCCTGATGAGACTAGAGAAATAAGCCTACTGTTTCACTTATAAAGAAATTTGAACAGCTAAAGCATACCAGGGTCATTTTGGCTCTGAAGCTTCAACTTCATTATCCAAGCTAAGTTTATCCTGTGTATCCTGTGAGGCAGACATCAGTGAAGGTGAGGACATGATTATGTAGGGTAAGTCATAACAAAAGCTATGTAATTTTTGACTTTTTCAATTTGGATTTTTTTCTAGATCTTTTCCACGCAGATTTAGATCTTTTTAGATATTTTTTGACACCGTTTTGGATATTTTTTGTCAAAGAAAAGTGGCAACACTGCTTGAGAGGCAGCCTCCCAATTGGTGCTTTCATCCCAAATGTTTTGAGTGAAGACTTCAAGATGTCCTTAAAGCGTTTCTTTTGTCCGCCTTGGGAACGTTTCCCATTTTGCAGCTCACCATAGAAGAGTTTTTTTTGGAGCCTGTGATCTGGCATGCGTGCCACATGACTAGCCCGACGAATTTGATACTTTATCAGTAGAGTGTGGATGCTGGGCATGGCTGCTTTCTCAAGGACTACGGTTTCAGGTACTTTGTCCTTCCATCTGATCTGCAATAGTTTTCTAAGACAGACTATGAAAGTGATTTAACTTTCTGGCCTGGCGCTGGTATAAAGTCCATGTTTCGCATGCGTACAGCAGTGTAGTTAATACAACTGCTCCGTACGCTTTAAGCTTTGTGGTAAATATTTACCTGCTCTCTGACAGCATTCTCCGCCCACATCTCTGAGAAAGACTTTAGAATCGGCAACTGCATCAGAGTGTCCTGTCGTTTGCAGTCGCCTACCACGTGATACATCATCGTCAGAACAGCAACATTCACAGACTCCTTGCTGAGGTCATGGTGCTCCAGGAGACTGCCATATTTGGCCATGATCGTCTTTGTTGCAAACCTTGGGAAAATATTTCAGTTTAAGAATTATTTCTTGGTTGTATGTAGAACATTAAAGGTACAGTTACGGTAGATATTGGTTGTATGTAGAATATTAAAGGTACAGTTACGGTAGATATTGGTTGTATGTAGAACATTAAAGATACAATATCTAAATTGGTTGTATGTAGAACATAAAAGATACAATATCTATATTGGTTGTATGTAGAACATTAAAGATACAATATCTATATTGGTTGTATGTAGAACATTAAAGATACAATATCTATATTGTTTGTATGTAGAACATTAAAGATACAATTAGGGTAGATATTGGTTGTATGTAGAACATTAAAGATACAATTACGATAGACATTGGTTGTATGTAGAACATTAAAGATACAATTACGGTAGATATTGGTTGTATGTAGAATATTAAAGGTATAGTTACGGTAGATATTGGTTGTATGTAGAACATTAAAGATACAATATCTATATTGGTTGTATGTAGAACATTAAAGATACAAAATCTATATTGGTTGTATGTAGAACATTAAAGGTACAGTTACGGTAGATATTGGTTGTATGTAGAACATTAAAGATACAATTACGATAGACATTGGTTGTATGTAGAACATTAAAGATACAATTACGATAGATATTGGTTGTATGTAGAACATTAAAGGTACAATTACGATAGACATTGGTTGTATGTAGAACATTAAAGATACAATTACAGTAGATATTGGTTGTATGTAGAACATTAAAGATACAATTACGGTAGATATTGGTTGTATGTAGAACATTAAAGATACAGTTACGGTAGATATTGGTTGTATGTAGAACATTAAAGGTACAATTACGGTAGATATTGGTTGTATGTAGAACATTAAAGGTACAGTTACGGTAGATATTGGTTGTATGTAGAACATTAAAGATACAATTACGTTAGACATTGGTTGTATGTAGAACATTAAAGATACAATTACGTTAGACATTGGTTGTATGTAGAACATTAAAGATACAATTACGTTAGACATTGGTTGTATGTAGAACATTAAAGATACAATTACGTTAGACATTGGTTGTATGTAGAACATTAAAGATACAATTACGTTAGACATTGGTTGTATGTAGAACATTAAAGATACAATTACGTTAGACATTGGTTGTATGTAGAACATTAAAGATACAATTACGTTAGACATTGGTTGTATGTAGAACATTAAAGATACAATATCTATATTGGTTGTATGTAGAACATTAAAGATACAATTACGTTAGACATTGGTTGTATGTAGAACATTAAAGATACAATTACGTTAGACATTCTAGCACCAAGGGGGGGGAAGAAATCCAGCAAAGATGCAATAAATCAAATCTAGTTTTACGCTAAATGGCGCTATTTTTCACCAACAAGAATGTCAATATGAACACTAAAAGAACACTGTTTAATACAATATTCTGACCAACGCTGTGCTATCAATGTTAAATATGGACACTGTCTTCAGAAGACAGATGAAAAATAATCACGACAGAAATAAAAAGTTTACGTACAATGCTAGGTGTAACGAAAAAGATCGACTTAGGAACGATGATATCAGGAGGGGAGTGGACACAGAATCAATACTAAATTTTATAGGTAGGTAACAAATCAAATGCTTTGGTAATGTAATAAGATTCGGATCAAACAGGGCACTACAGAGAGCAATGTTATTTAGATACAACGGTAACAGAGGCACGTAGAAGATGGACGGCAGAAGTATCAGAGACACTGTAAAGTACTTTATACACAGCGAAAAGAACGGTCCGTTCCAGAGATCTCTTCCTGCCCTGACGGTTCGAGACATTCCAGAAGTAGAGAAAAGAAGAAGAAAGAAAATTCTCGCACTGTTGACAAGGGATAGGGCTCTTCTTATTGGCCAGCTGATAGTAAACTACTGCGAAAAGTTCTGGGGTTTCGGCAGCTTCATTATAGACACTGTTTGTTTATTTGTTTCTTTGAGTACTTGAGCTTTGCAGGCTCATGCATGTTACAGAACTGGATTTGCTTTTATGCAGATCGTTGGTTCCTTGCCTGTTAGGCGAAGTATGAGTATGCTCATGAGTATGCTCAGGAAGATAGAGAAGGGCTGGGTCCGAAGGCAGTGGTCAGTGGCTCTAAAGCATTCACGGCTGACAAGGATTAGTTTCATTTCTATACCATGATATGTGAGGTGTACAAGGAAATGAGCAAGCTGACTGACTCGCCGGCAAAGCTACTGTGAAAGCCGGACAAGCCATGGACCAGGCTGATAAACCGAATGCTCTACGAGATTCAAGCCGTTCGCGGGAATCATCTGAGAACTGTGAATCTGCAAAAACATCATTTTAAACGGGATGTCGCCAAACAAGAACACTACGTGGGTTGCCAAAGAAGAAAAAGAAACCAACACAGAACTGGTGTCGTCAGCCGCTATACGCTGTGGGATTTACTGAGGAGGGGATCCGAGCACTTATGGGCTCAGTGGTTCGACGTGCAATGAGGATAATTTGTCGACTAACTAACTAACTAACTAACTAACTAACTAACTAACTAACTAACTAACTAACTAACTAACTAACTAACTAACTAACTAACTAACTAACTAACTAACTAACTAACTAACTAACTAAATAACTAACTAACTAACTAACTAACTAACTAACTAACTAACTAACTAACTAACTAACTAACTAACTAACTAACTAACTGGTAGGCGAATATAACGAATATAATACAATTAATTTCCCATATTTGTTCCGGACTCCATTTTGGTAAGAGACTAGAGCTACAGTCCCTAAACAAGCATATTGTCAAAGGTGACTAAGAGTTTGCTGAAAGTGATGTAATGGGCTTAGAGATGCATGCATCGCGGCCTGACTGTAAACCACAAAGTCCCAGCAATCCTTTTAAGATCGAAAGTAGAAGAAAATGAAGTCATTACATTTGTCTAAAGCAAAAGGCACCCGCAATGATATATTATCAGACAAAATCTGATTCACGTGGCGGATGACACCAAGGCTTCTCTGTGTGGGTTCCTGGGTCCAATCATAGGGGAAATAAGAACATACCCATTGCTCCCTAACAGGCATGTCGTAGGAGGCCACTAAAAGGGGAGGGGGGGGGAGGGTTCTTTCGAAGTCAGAGTACATCTACGTGAGACTTGAGGAACAAGCAGACAAATATGTAAAACGGATGTGCATGCAAAACTCAAAATCTGGAACAAAACTAAAATCCAGAAGTAGACAAACGACCTAGTTTACCCGTCGGAATTGGCAGCCGGTGAACGCGAAAAAGAAGAAGAAGAAGAAGAAGAAGAAGAAGAAGAAGAAGAAGAAGAAGAAGAAGAAGAAGAAGAAGAAGAAGAAGAAGAAGAAAACGAAAAAGAGAAGAAGAAGAAAGAAGAAGAAGAAGAAGAAAGAAGAAGAAGAAGAAGAAGAAGAAGAAGAAGAAGAAGAAGAAGAAGAAGAAGAAGAAGAAGAAGAAGAAGAAGAAGAAGAAGAAGAAGAAGAAGAAAAAGAAGAAGAAGAAGAAGAAAAAGAAGAAAAAAAGAAAAGGAAGAAGAAGAAGAAGAAGAAAAAGAAGAAGAAGAAGAAGAAAAAGAACAAGAACAAGAACAAGAACAAGAAAAAGAAGAAGAAGAAGAAGACGAAGAAGAAGAAGAAGAAAAAGAAGAATAAGAAGAAGAAGAAGAAGAAGAAGAAGAAGAAGTAGAAGAAGACGATGATGATGATGATGATGATGATGATGATGGTGATAATGACGGTGAAGCCAGAAACTTACTGGTTCACATGGCTGATCATGCTGAAGCCAGAGTGCTCCCCGATGAAACCATGGGACATCCATTGCTCGATCATTAACATGAGTACATGATTCGTCTGCACCAGATCACGAAGGTAAACGTCACTCTGCTCTTCAATCAGCTGACGCCGGATGAGTAGAATAAATGCATTCCTCAAATCTGTCATTTGGCTCAGACATTCTGAGGGCAGAAATAACAATGTTACCAGAATATGTCCATTTCTAAACCAGTAATTCGCGATTAAATATATGGTGGGTAACTGGCACAAGAATCCCAACAGTTAAAACTTTGAAAATATCCATGAGGCACTGTGTTTTCGCTACGTGGAATGTAAGAACCATAATCACTAATGTAGGAAGTCCGCTGGTGCTGTACCTGCGGCCGCTACTGCCCCAGCTGCAGGCAAACCTGCCGCTGCAGAAGCAGAGAAAGAGGAAAAGAAAGAAGAATCTGAAGCATCTGATGATGACATGGGCTTTGGTCTGTTTGACTAACCGCCATTGACAGTGAAAAAAAAAATGTAAAAAGAGAGAAAAAAATGGAGACAAGTTGGAAGAATTTACTTACGAACTTGACATGTATACATAGGATGTACTGGGCTTAGCAGAAATGAGATGGACGGGAATAGGTGAAACCACAACAGACGAGGGACATAATATTTGGTACAGCGGAGAGGAAAGCAGCAGTTACCAGCACGGCCAGGTTTTTATTATTTTTAAAAGCAGAACAGATATCACCGTAAGCTGCAAACCTATAAAAAGCAGACTTAACCAAAGAACATCTCTACTAATATTCAGGTATGTGCTCCAACCACCGACTATGATGAAGAGGAAATCGATACTTTCTATGCTATGCTGGAAGAAGTAGTAAATTCCATCCCCAAGAAAGATCTTCTCATTTTCTCAGCCGGGGGGGGGGGGGGGGGGGGGGTTAGAATGCGAAGACAGGGACAGACGCGAATGGACAATGGGCTGATGTGCACACCCATTTTTTTATAGATATGGCTTGTTTGTGTGCAGACTGTTAGTTTCTTGCCTCTTAGGCAGATGCACTCTGACTTCAAAGGAAAAATCCTTAATTATTAAACTTTAAGGACATGCTTTTGGGGAAAGAAGAGCGGCAGAGGTTTTATCCCCCCCCCCCTCACCCACCCACCCACACTCCTCAGATGGGGAGTCGAAACACACACAGGGAAATGATAAAATGATTTTTTCAGGAATAGAAATGGAGGGTCTGTTTTCAAGAAGAAGGGGCAGGTATCGACCATGGGATATACTAAAAAGTAGCCTAACGGCCTGCCCGGGCAAACACAATTTTGAGTTAAAAATCTACTCAATTTCAGGATCCTTGCCGGTGCTACAGAGCCTGTGCACTTTGCTGGGCTTCTTCGGACTCAGACTTGAGTTAGAAGAAGAACGGAGCACTTATAGGTTACTACCCGTGTGCCATGATGTTGATCCGTTGTTCAAACCCCAAACTTCATGCCCTTAGCTCATTAGGTATAGTTCTAGACCTATTTGTTTTGTTCAGATTAATGGGCACTTGATATGTGATGTGGTACCTATTTGAGCCTGGGTCAATGTGGTACCTGTTTGAGACTGGTTCAATGTGGTACCTGTCTGAGACTGGGTCACTGTGATACCTATTTCAGACTGGGTCAATGTGGTACCTATTAGAGACTGGGTCAATGTGGTACCTATTTGAGCCTGGGTCAACGTGGTACCTATTTGAGACTGGGTCAATGTGGTACCTATTTGAGACTGGGTCAATGTGGTACCTATTTGAGCCTGGGTCAACAAGGCAGCCAAGGTCAATTTTGATTTGAACTCTAGACCTTCAAGAGGCAGTAGAGCGTTTAGCTACTACGCTTCTTCGACTCACACATTTAGTGGTGCCTCCAACGATATCACTGCTTTGATTTTTCTAAAACTATAACATATAGCAAAAACTAATCAATAAAAACGTTTTAACACTTTAAAAGGAGCATTGAACTTGAAAAACACTCATTTCAATACAAAAATGGTACTCGAGCTGCACATTACCGTACCGACATGATTTTTAGGCGTCAACTGTGTTCAGCACTACTGTATTAAGTACTGTGTGGTGAGTATTGCACCTTTTTGTGTGTGACACTTTGTAATGAGTACCAGTCTTTTTCTTATGTGACACTTTGTGATGAGTACCAGTACTTTTCTTATGTGACACTTTTTGATAAGTACCAGTACTTTTCTTATGTGACACTTTTTGATAAGCACCAGTACTTTTCTTATGTGACACTGTTGTGATGAGTACCAGTACTTTTTTATGTGAGACTTTTTGATGAGTACCAGCATTTCTTTTTATAGAAGAACACCCTGCTTAGCTGGGAAATCATACTGAGGGTAGAGTATCTTTCACAGAACTTACTTTCATTATAAAATTACTGCGCGTTATTTAGAATGCAACATGGCTGTGTCACTTACTCTGAAGACTAACCAGATACTCCATATTGCTGTTGGCCAAAAGAGTTCGAAACATCTGGTTCAAAGTGCAAACCACCAAATGAAGCCTAGAAAGAAAAATCAGACCTAAATAAATAGTTTGAAAATTAATATATTTTAAGATATAAAATGAGAAATATCCGGACAACCACTGGTTGATTATTCAAACGCCCCCCTCCCCCCCTCTTTTCCCACAGCGCTTTAAAAGTGAAGTTAGACTAGACACACTGTGAGAAGAAGCGAGCGGAGAACTGGCAAACAGGTACTTAAATGGGAGATAACATGACTGAAGAAACAAAGATGTCCAAGAGGTTTCATAACTGTGCAGTAAAGATAATATCATAATGTCATAAAATAACATACCGTCTCTGTTACGAAGTGATAGAATTCCAGCGAAAGATAATCATCTTGCTTATTTCAGGAACGCATTTACACTCCATTTATAATTCTATAAAATGGATTGTCTCAGGATACTATTATAAATGCGATATAAATTACTGTTGGGGGAACTAGATAGTAGGTGGAACCCACTACAGTAGGAAAGTGGGGCAGCTGGAAAATATAGTCAGTCTTTTCCATAAGAACTCCATGGCGGGAAGCATGCACAGCAGGATTCTACCGTTTATCAGTAGGTGGGTCCCTCGTCCACAATTGTTTCGGCCCATTATCCTTCTAGACAATCTCGGAGGGTGGGCAGGCCTGGTTCATGACTCCAGGCTACGGACCTCACCTGCTGCACTTTAACGGATGTTTGGACAGGACGAAATGGAAAAGATAAGATAAAAAAATCCAAAGGAAAAAAGAATAAATTATGTGATTATGCAAACGATTTACAAAATGTGAGACTACAAAAGAATATTCAGAAACGACAGGAAGCCATCAGTACTGAGATGACTGGAGGCAAAGTCTCACCTGTGCTTCTCCACGGATAGGTCCTGCTTTTGCCGATGCTTCACTTCTAGAGCTTCACAACATTTGACAGCCTCGTAGACCAGAAACCCAAAGAGATCCAGGTTTAAAACCTCCCTGTTGGTTTCATAAAAAATCAATCACACATTATATGAATGCACATCATTATCAACACCCTAGTCATAACATCATCATCATCATCATCATCATCATCATCAGTATCATCATCAGTATCAATATTCCTACCATTAGTAAGAAAAAAGCAAAACATCCCTTTCAAGCAGCTGAATGGCACATCAGGCAGATTGTACAATATAATAGGATTTGTTTTTCTTTCTAGAAACAAAAGTGGGATCGGATGGTTTGTGGAGGAAGAAGAAGAAGAAGAAGAAGAAGAAACAGTAGTTAACCGTACAAAACGATCAATATAAACTTCAATAAAAGTGTAATAATGAACAGAAATGTATTGTAATACTGTAAACCTATATTACTGTGAAATAATTTGTCATCTCCTACTGTCTGTGAGGCTTGAGCTCTCTGTGCGACCATGTTCCATATCTTACGCACAAATAGGATCTGTGTTGCATTTGAATCCTCTTGCATATTTTTTTTTTTTAAGGACTGTTGCTTAGATTTGTCAATTTTTTCCGATTTTCTTTTGAAAATTATTGAGATTGATTACTTTTAAATGAACTATGCACTGAATTGTTTCCAACAAAATCAATAACTGCTACCTACTTGAAACGAGAGAAGTCCAGTTCTTGCTGATGGGCAAAACTGAGGAAAAACCCGACTGTCCACATCAAAAAAGAATGGTCTAGAATGTTGTCGTACTTGGTCAGTAGAGCTTTCTGGAAACAAAAACGGAATACTATCTTAAAGATTAGCACTAAAAGCGTGACACACTGCACGAAACTCCGTTGCTCCACTCGAAAACTCACAATATCTAAAACACACGCACTTGTGAATAAATGATCGTGCCCAAGTATAAGACGTTCAGAATACAAGGAAAATGACTCAACAACTTTACTTGGCTGGGACGGGGAATTGAACCTGTCACCTCCAGACGGCGTTTGCGCCTCGCCATGGATACAAGTGCACTAAGAACATGGTCAACTAGGCACCCCTAGTAGAGCAGACGCCGACTGGAGGTGACAGGTTTAGTTCCTGGCACGATAACTATAGCTTTCGATTTTTATGTTGTCTAGTGTGTTCTTCAATCTTTCTACTTCTTTCTATAAGTGCCGATCAATACACTTTCTGTTACTTAATTAATTCAATACAGCAAGTGAAGCAGAAAATCCGTGCGACAAATGACCGCACGAGATACTTGGGGGTAGAAAGTTAAACGAGGGAAAGTTCCAGGTTGACTTGTGGTCAGTTGTGTACAAGTGTTAGACACGCCCTTCTGTAGCTATAAATATAGTCTAAAGATGGACGTGAGTAAGAAGAGGACAGTCGTGATGTCGTCTTCTTCTTCTTCTTCACTTCCTCTTTTACCGCTGTGGGTGTCGAGGGAGATATAAGGTTCTGTTTCTAGCTCTTCTGGCTGCCTCGACCATAGGCACATCGTGCTGTTGAAGAGTTTATCTGATGTTATCCTTCCATATTGTTCTTGGTCTACCCCGTGCTCTACGTCCTTCTTCTCTTTCCATGTATGCTTTGTATGGTATGATGTCACAAGGCATTCTCTCTAAGTGAGCAAACCATTTCACTTGCTGTCTTTGTCGTCACTTTAGTTTAATTTAAGCGTAGTCGACGTTTAGTAAATGAATATTGTGGCATATTTGTGGACGTTGACTGCGATACTTGCTATTGAGTACATGTGATGGGATATTGGAACCAGGAGCCGCGTTAGCGTAGTCGATAGGAGGCTCGCTTTCAAATCCAGCTGCGACTCGCTGCAGCCAGGGTCGGTGTTCAAAACCGGGTGGTTCCTGGGGTTCACCCACCCTCTAGTAAATAGGCCCCAGAGTTAACACTCTAGGATAAATGAGGAACGTCGCTGTAACTTACAGAATTACGTTCGGATGGCGACACAGACGGACAGTTTCTTATCAGCTGTTCGTTCTGGTGGCAGAGCATTTGTGGTTAATAATCGTGTGCAATGACGCCGGTTCACATCTCCCGACTTTACCTTTACCTTTTTACATGTGATGGAATAGAAAGAATACACTGGAAGAACGTCTATTCGAATCCGACCAGTGTTTCAGTGTTGTCAATTGTAAAAGCTATATTTGTTCTAGAGTAGACGAGCTATATCAAAATTGACCCAGCTGTCTTTCCAGCCAGCTTCCTTACAGCAGGTATAATTAAACGTACTCTAAAATCGTGAAATTAGCACATTTTTTCCTTGATATTCCAGCACACACTATTTTAATAGAAAGGTAATAAACAAACATACAAGGTTTTGATAGGCACTCAAAGAAAGAAGTGGAACTACTTTCTTTAATCTACACCCAACGACCCCGTGAGAGAAATAACCTTAGTGTGGATTCAGTCAAATCAATTTCACTTGTAAAAATTAAATTCAAATGTTTAACAAGCAGACATTTTAATGAATTTGCAGAGAAAAAAAAAAAACACACACACACACACACATACTCAAAATGGTCAGGTTGTGAGAAAAAAAATCAAAAATGGAACACAATTTCAATGGAATTTAATGTTAAGAGAGGTGTCCTTATTCTAGAAAATCAACATATGCCAAATCTATCACTGACCCTTCTTGTCGTCTTTAAATATATATATGTATATATCAATATATATTATATATATATATATATATATATGTGTGTGTGTGTGTATGTGTGTGTTTATATGTACACACACATACAACATACACACGTATACATATAGATATATATATATATAATATATATATATATATATATATATATATATATATATATATAATATATATATATATATATATTTATTTATATACACACATACATATATTTTTCAAGAATCACACTGCTTTGTAAAAATTAGATGGTTGCTAAAGATCCACATTTAATCTAACATGTGCTCTCGTCACCTGCTTGTGGGATGCAATCTTTAGTTATTTTAAAGTCCCTCCCTTGCTTTTACCGGGGGGCCTAAATATAGCCGGGCCTGAAATATGGCCTAACGGCTGAACGGGGTTTCCGGGACCTCTCCACGGGTAATCCTCATCCGCATAGTGGCACTTTGTGTCACATGGGTGTTTATCGCTTGTGTTATGTCCTGGTAGGTACAATTTACATACATTTTACATTTGACCTAATCTAATTCACAAAATAAATGATATATGAATGGCACTGTCTACCGGTATCGTACTGTATATTTCTTTTTCTTATTAGTGTTATATCTTTAAATAAATCTCAAACTGGGCGACTGAAAAATGAAAGAGCTAATGTTTGCATACTCACCATTATGTTCTCAACAAGATCCACAAAACCTGAATACATGATGTCTGTGGCAAATTTCTTCAGGTAGGAGCTGCAACAAATCAGGTTCTGTGTTAGTTACACTGATGATTTTTCACGCACACACTTGAACATCTATGCTATCAGTGCCAAACATGGACACCTACATCCTCTAATGAACGAAACATTGTTATAGCTGAGACGAAATGCCTTAGAAGAGCTGCAAGAGTTTCAAGGAAAGACATAATACGAAATCATACGAATGCTAAGAAAAAAGCCAGTCTTAAAGGTCATCAAAGAACAACAAATGAAGTGGTTTGGACAACTAACAAGAATGTCCTGGTACTATCTACCATAGTGAACTACACTGAAACGTTACAATGGGTATAGAGCGAGAGGAAGACCTAGGAAAAATGGAGTGATGGCATTAGGAACAGCCTTACAGAAATGAACATCAGTCTTAATAGTGCTCTTGACAGCGTTCATCAACGAATGTTACATCTCCCCCTGACACTTCGCTGAGGTAAAAGGTGGAAGAGAACAAGAACTTGATCATGAAAGACTTGCGACTGCATGTGTGAATTTGTAACCCTTTACAAATAAAATTTTTGCTGGCCGAAGCTCTGACAACGCTACGATTTACTGAACTCACCCTTGATGTCTGTCCAACATGAGACATTTCAGATACAATACCCTGTTCAACCCAGCAGGAGCTTACAAATATATGAATGATGGATCTTTGTGTCAAAGGACGTTTGTCGCTCGTCATGCGGTCCTGTGAGGTTGAACGTCAGTCAGTCAGTCAACCAGTCAGTCAGTCAGTCAATTTAACAAACACAGGTAAAATTAACGTTGATCTCCCCACGTCCCGCCGATACACACACTAACTCACTTCTGACTGGAAGGTGAAAGGCAGCACACATGTTACAAGAGAGAATGGGGGGGGGGGAGGGGGGAGGAATAGAGAATGCAGAAAGGGTTAGAAAGATGAAGTAAACGAGTTCAAGCAGATGCACTCAACAACAACAACATTATATATATATATATATATATATATATATATATATATATATATATATATATATATATAGGTGTGTGTGTGTGTATGTGTGTGTGTGTATGTGTGTGTGTGTGTGTGTGTGTGTGTGTGTGTGTGTTGGAACATGCTGTACAGAAGTAATCAATGCTCACACAAGAATGTCCATGTCCATCAGACACGATGATTGATTGATTGACGACAAATTTTCCTTTTTCTGTTGGCGCCATGTGAAGGACTCCTGGTCTTTTGGTATCTGCTCCTTTACAACTTTTGCCGCTACTGAAACTCGAATTACTTCCGCTTTTACTCTTTGATGACCCTTTGGAGTCTAGAAGAAAAGGATGTTTGTGAGCATAGAAGAGTACCCAAAAAAGTTGCATTAAAAACTAAATTAGATGATACTTTATAAATCGAAATTTCATGGTAGTTTGTTCACATAGTTACCAAACAGGCGATCATGGGAGTGATCCAAGTGCTGTCAGGTCGATTCTAAATTCAACAATAAAGTTCTAGTTAACTATCGACTGCTAGATCCGTTTTTTCCCCTCTAGGTCGCTGCCTAAAAGATTTTCCATACGATCCTAATATTTAAAATATCTTACACTGGACCGCAGATCAGCAAGGCAGATTCCAGATACCCCCTTCAACTCCAGAGATATTATTACTAGGGCACCCTATGACGTCTACACTGGCCACGTTTACCCGCAGTCAAATGCGGGAAAGAAAAATGTACTAATGTCTCGCGATTCTTCATTTACTTTTTCTGTGTTTTAGCGTCCTTTGGATATTGTTTCCAGGTTATGCTAATGTTTTGGGAAACGAGCAGGCAGATAGACTGGCCGGTTTTGCATCTCTTGGTGGTGAATTGATGTATGGTAAGCTGGATATTGTGAGGGCACCATGGGAGCGATTAAACGGTGCAGAGGCAAACATAGATCATAACAGTCTGGGGAGAATGACGCTGCGAGGAGTTAAGAGAGGATTTTACCGACGCTGAACACTCAAGGGAAAGGCGAGATGGATATACAATCAGACAGTTACTGGTACTATCGGAATTGGATTTCATCGTTTGCTGCTAAAGATGGGGACAGGGCGCGTATGGAAGAGTCGAAAGTGATATGATGTCGATTCTTAATTCGACATTCAACATAAAACATTCCTGTCCAGTTCTCTTTTCTCTTACCGTTTATCATGAATCGGCAACAAAGATGCATCTTCAAAACTATAGTGTTGTTTGAATAAAGGTGAATTATGTAATATGAAGAGTACATTTAGCGTTAAACTAGAGAAATTGGCAGAATTGTAAAGACGTAGCGAGAAATTCCAGGAGTAGAGAAAAAAAGAAGAAAGAAAGAAGTAAAGAAGTAAAGAAATAAAGAAGTGAAGAAGTAAAGAAGTAAAGAAGTAAAGAAGTGAAGAAGTAAAGAAGTAAAGAATTGAAAAAGTAAAGAAGTAAAGAAGTGAAGAAGTAAAGAAGTAAAGAAGTGAAGAAGCAAAGAAGTAAAGAAGTAAAGAATTGAAGAAGTAAAGAAGTAAAGAAGTGAAGAAGTAAAGAAGTAAAGAAGCAAAGAAGCAAAGAAGTAAAGAAGTAAAGAATTAAAGAAGTAAAGAAGTAAAGAAGTAAAGAAGTGAAGAAGTAAAGAAGTAAAGAAGTGAAGAAGTAAAGAAGTGAAGAAGTGAAGAAGTAAAGAAGTAAAGAAGCAAAGAAGCAAAGAAGTAAAGAAGTAAAGAATTAAAGAAGTGAAGAAGTAAGGAAGTAAAGAAGTAAAGAAGTAAAGAAGTAAAGAATTAAAGAAGTAAAGAATTAAAGAAGTGAAGAAGTAAAGAAGTAAAGAAGTAAAGAATTAAAGAAGTAAAGAAGTGAAGAAGTAAAGAAGTAAAGAAGTGAAGAAGTAAAGAAGTAAAGAAGTAAAGAAGTAAAGAATTAAAGAAGTAAAGAATTAAAGAAGTGAAGAAGTAAAGAAGTAAAGAAGTAAAGAATTAAAGAAGTAAAGAAGTGAAGAAGTAAAGAAGTAAAGAAGTAAAAAAGTGAAGAAGCAAAGAAGCAAAGAAGTAAAGAAGTAAGATCCATAATACGGAGGCGCTAGTCGCTTGCCTGAATGTCTTGATTTCGAAAAGGCATCGAGGCTGATTTTTGTATTTGAGTAGGCCCCAAGGTGAACCCAGGCTAAACTGGGTTCTAAGAAATGCTAAAAAAAGTAAACGCGGCCGCCTGACGTTGATAACATCACATTTGAGTGTTGACTGGTTATAGAAATAGGTCAATCACCATACGTTCCAAGTACTGATGGCATGAAAATATTCGCGTTTTTCGTTATTTACCAGTAGAAAAGAGCTCAAAGTAGAACATCAAAAGGTAGGGAGCGACCAAGAAGAAGATGGATCAAAGGGGTCACTGATACCCTGGGACTCCACAACATTATAGCATAGCGAGCAGCCGAGCGTGCCTTAGCTCGGATACCGATCATGTTTTAACCTGCGACGCCTAGAGTCACAAAGTAGAAAATGGACGAAAGAAAAGACTGCTGCCAAACTTGGACATTATCAAAGGCTAGTCTACGTAAAATTAACACCAGTGGAATGTGATGCCTGAGAAAATCCACCAGCTTAACCGTCGGGGACAAAGGGAGAAATGGTGCTAACTGACAGACTGCGGGAACAAAACTATGCACAAATTAACTGAGAAACATGATTGAATGGTTTGGTCATCTTGTTAGAATGCAACCACAACTACCAATATAGGCGCTTTACCTGAAAAGAGTGGTTATAGAAGCAAGAGGTCGTCCTATGAGAACATAGACGGATGACATTAAAGACTTTGTACATCGACATGGTAATCGAAGTAGCCATTGCTACCCTTTAAGCAAGGAATTGCAAATTGTCGCTTCCCATGACGCTTGACAGTAAAAGTGGCAATTGAAGATGATGATGACAACTTTAAACTGAAGTAATGTACACACATTATGATTTATAAAGCTCTTGCAGACAAACACCACATACCTTTGTAGGCTCTCTCCTCAATATCCATGTCCTCACTAACACCACTGGCATCTGTTCTCTGGGGACAGTTGGTCAGCTTGATCTCCAGCCGCCCATCAAAAGTGGCGTTAAACTCCAGCACACAATCATCATCATCATCCAAAGAGCGTGTGGACTTTCCTGCAGACGAGCGGATCTGAAGCTTGTTCCTGAAATTCAAGCTCAGGTTCCTGTCGGTGTTTCCATGGGTAGCTTGGTCTTTAGTTTCCGCAGAGACTATCTCCACTACGTCTTGATGGTCATCAGAAGATGATGTTGATGTGTCGTCGTCAACATCTGGCTCCAGAAGACTGGAAGACTGGCGAAGAGACGGTAGTGAAGAGATGATAGCGAATAGATAGTAGAGAAGAGATGGTAGCAAATAGATGGTAGAGAAGAGATGTTAGCGAATAGATGGTAGCGAATAGATGGTAGCGAAGAGATGGTAGCAAATAGATGGTAGAGAAGAGATGGTAGCGAATAGATGGTAGCGAAGAGATGTTAGCTAATAGATCTTAGCGAATAGATGGTAGCGAATAGGTGGTAGTGAATAGATGGTAGCGAATAGGTGGTAGCAAATAGATGGTAGAGAAGAGATGGTAGCGAATAGATGGTAGAGAAGAGATGGTAGCGAATAGATGGTAGCGAAGAGATGGTAGTGAAGAGATGGTAGCGAATGGATGGTAGCGAAGAGGTGGTAGCGAAGAGATGGTAGCGAATAGATGGTAGCGAAGAGATGGTAGCGGATAAATGGTAGCAAAGAGATGGTAGAGAAAAAATGGTAGTGAAGAGATGGTAGAGAAGAGATGGTAGCGAAGAGATGGTAGCGAAGAGATGGTAGCGAAGAGATGGTACAATATAATTAAATGTAGAATAAAATTAATATCCTTACACGGACAAATGAATAAAGGTAGGTCAGCAGTACAAGGTGAATGAGAGCTAGAAAATGACATGGAAAGATGGAGAAGTCGAGACATGAGCAGTGCGCAGTGGCAAGAGATAAGACGACTTTCTGTGCGTTGATTGATGGCCTATGCTCTATTTTTTAAGGGAGGTAGGGGGGGGGGGCATTTTGTTTGGGGGAGATAAGCATTATCTGTCATCGATTGGATCAAAGAGAACTTTCTGAGATATTACCAGTCAGTCATGTGAAAAAGGCCTTCTCTCATGTCATCATCATCATCATCAGGTGCCTTGCCGACTGGCGTGGGCGATCATGCCTCTCCATTCTGCGAGCAGCATATCAGCTCGTGTCCGTCCATGCCATGAAAAAGGTCTTTTCTCGTTCTCTCTCAAGTCAGATCAGTTAAATCTGCTTGTATCTAAATACACTGGCATGTTTCTGAGAAGCTTAAATTGCCTGAGCACCCAGGTTCCTGCAACAAAGAGTTGAGATAATGTCTGATCCTGTGACATCACCTCGTCATCCGTCATTCCTTTTTGTGAGATTACAGGGGCATGCAGCCCCCCAAAAAACCAGCCATCATCATCAACATCGTTCTAATCATCCCCATCTTATGTCAAGACAAGAAACAGGAAGCGTTCCTAGACAAACTGTAAGTATTTACCCCCCCCCCGCCTCCGCCTTTCCGACACGTTACCTTCTTCTTCTCCTTCTCCTCTTCTTTTACTTCTTCTTCTTCTTTTTCTTTTTCTTTATCTGCTTCTCCTTCTTCTCCGTATGCTGCTACAACTAAAGCGTTTTCGCACGCCCTGGGCACAAATGTCTAGACCTATATTTTATGAATCAATCGGTACATGGTGGGTGATGTGGTCAGCTTCACACCTGCTGCCTTTACTTTGCAGGACTTTCACTTGTTCCCTTTTTAGACTGTGTCGATCGGGGAGCCAATGTCATTGTAGACAAGAGTCTAGCACTCTCAGCAGATGCTACTACAACTACAACGCTTTTCCTTCTCTTTTTCCTCCTCCTCTTTCACTTTTCAACTCCCTAAATGATACATAGGTTAGTTGCGTATCCTTTACAGGACGTTGCAGAACCAACTCCAGCAGCCCCTGGCTGTTGTGTGGTTTTTCTAGGCAAATTTACGTCCAGTAGTTTGCCATTGCTTCTGGACAGTTTGGCTTTCTAGATACCACTGTCGAAACCAACGCAAGGCCCATGGCCCGAAGCTGGGATCGAACCCGGCATCCCGGCATTACGAAGCGTTCGCATCGACTTAGCCACAAAGCCGACTAAATGATACATAGACACTACATACATTTCTTTGTAGACCTGTTCAATACTTGGAGAGATTCGAAACCCATATTTGACCCCGTGAAATAACCAGTGTAGACGGCTTTGCATTAGTTTTGTCAGGATAGTGACATTAGGAGCCGACCTTTTAGGGGACAATTTCCAACTAGTTAATGGAAAATTGCTCAGAAAACTAGGAAAAATATCCTGGAGTTGTTTCTGCAACGTCGCGAAAAGGACACGAAACTAACTAGAAATAACCAGTATTCAGGGGTCATCTTTCACGGGGAAACAACAAACGCTAATAATGTCATTTATCAGGATTATCTGTCATTTACGACGTTCTGTGAAAGTCGTGCGTGCCGACTTTACCTGGCCAAGGCACAAGGACGAGCAAAAATAATGATGACCCTGCGAGAGACAAAAATCGATAAGAGGCTGGAGTGTGGCTCGGCTGGACTAGTGTGTTTCGGGGGCGACAACATAGAGTAAGCTTGGATATAAAACCGAACGAAAAGTATGTCAGTAAGCTTCACAATATAACGAACACAGGTAAAATGTAACGTTGATCTCCCCACGCCACGCCTATACACACACTAACTCACTTCTGACTGGAAGGTGAAAGGCAGCTCACATGTTACAAGAGAGAATGGGGGGGGGGGGGATAGAGAATGCAGAAATGGTTAGAAAGATGAAGTAAACGAGTTTAAGCAGATGAACTCAACAACAACAATTGTGTGTGTGTGCGTGCGTGCGTTCGTGCGTGCGTGCGTGCGTGTGTGTGCGTGTGTGTGTTGGAACATTTTATTAAAAAAAATTAAATGGGATTAATCACTGGATAATATCTGGCAACTTCACAGACAGATGCAAAGTAAAGATCGGCTTATCACAACATACATTATATACACAGAAAACAGCACGCCTTTGACAGCAGAAAAAAGATAAAAGGGAAGTTTTTTTAACGTAGATTTATGGTATTAACGGATCATAATGAACAGGAAGGTAGAAATTCAGAGATAATCTATTGGTTACCATAAATGATCATTGCTATCAGAATGTCAAGAATATAAAATATGAATTGCAAAAATACAAAAGATTCTGCTCCAGGGCCAGACAGAGTCACAATGATGAAAACTTGAGGGAGAATGCTTTTCACTTTAACCAGCCATCGGCTGGCTTGAGAATCAGCTGTACACACATGCCGTGATTGTAACTGACTCACAGAGCATGCTGAGAAAGGTGGAGACAGGTATGCTCCGTGTAGAGTGGCAAGCATCACTTCAGAGATCCTGTGTAGTTAGCGTCCTTTGGATATTTTCTCCAGGTCATGCCGGTGTGTTGAGAAATGAACAGGCAGATAGACTGGCCAGTTTTGCACCACTTGGTGGTGAATTATTGTATGACGAGCCAGATATTGTTAGGGCTCTTTGGGTGCGAATAAACAGTGAAGAGGTACGGATCGATCATGGCGGTCTGAGGAGGACCGTAAGGAGCTACCTGGGGATCTGGCCGACGCTCGAGATTCAAAGGAAAGGCGAGACGGATATACAATCAGCTAGTTATTGGTGCCATCGGAATTATAACTCTCCGCTTGCGGCTAATGATGAGGACTGAGTGCTTATGAGAGGAGTGTCCCGAGTGCTACAACATTTACTTGAACCAGAGCATCAAAACAGCGTCAGTACTCAAGAAGTGGGTGCACAGTTATCTAATACCACTTTAAAATGCAATGATCATTCCAGACTCAGTGGTTTCAGGATTATCACTCTACAACATACTTTTGGGAAGGGGCTGGAGAAGATTGTTTCTGTTATACTGCGAACGTTTTGGGAAAGGGAAGAGCTCCTGTTAAGCGGTTTGGGTACTTCACTGCCTAGGAAAGATACCTGTTTCAGTGAGTAAATTTTGCTTTTGACAACTAATAGGGCTTCCAGAGTCCACCGGAGACGGTGGTGGCAGCACTTGATTTTAAGGATGCCTACACAAGGGTTAGATATGATATTTCTGGTATATTCAAACTGCTATTGGCAACATCGAAATTTGAACTTTTTCCTGCATGCTGAAGATGAGGACAGAGCACTTATGGAAATTTCACGAGTTTCCTGATTCTATCTCTTCTAATCAAATTTAAAATTCGTAGTAAACATTTCATTCCTTTTGCTTCAAATTTGTATGTGGCGGGACTTTTAACAACCGTAATCCAAGATGTGTCGGCTCTGTGGCTAAGTCGATGCGAACGCTTCGTAATGCCGGGGTGCCGGGTTCGATCCCAGCTGCGGGCCATGCGCCTTGCGTTGGTTTCGACAGTGGTATAAAGAAAGCCGACCGTCCAGAAGCAATGGCAAACTACTGGACGTAAATTTGCCTGTAAAACCACACAACAGCCAGGGGCTGTTGGGGTTGGTTCTGCAACGTCCTGTAAAGGATACGCAACTAACTAACCTAATCCAAGATGTATCGCGACAAGGGCAGACAATTTGGACACATGCGGAAGCCGATAGATTGTATAACGTGACGACAGTTGCTGGCTGGGATCTCACATGATCATGTTCAGGATTCAGTAGTTCACATCAACTATCCCCTGCATCCATCACTGAAAATCGTGATTGTTCTATATTTCCCAAGTGACTAAGGATGAGCGGTTTTGTGAAACGAGAGTTGCGCAATGACATACGATTTATGTAACAAGCTTGACGTTGTAAATAGCCTTTAAGCACACTTATACACGTGAGACAAACACTGGGTGGCTCTAGAACATCAAGTACAGCTAGCCATCCCCCTCACAACCAGGAGCGTCGGATCATTTGGATTAGGTCCTAGAGCACCCCCCCCCGCCCCTTTCCACTAAAATATTGTTTAGGTCAGTGTTCTTGAACGTTTTTGAAGTCACGCCCCCTTAAGTATATGGCGAGTCTCCCTACGCCCCTTGAGAATAGGACAAGACCCTCACGCCCCCTTGAGAATATGACAATATCCTCATGCCACCTTGAGAATATGGCAAGACCCCCACGCCCCTTGAGAATATGGCAAAACCTCTGCGCCCCCTTGATTATGCGGGAATAACCCCCCACCCCCACCCCACACCCCCGCCGAGAAAGAGACTGTCTGTAACATAGGTTTCCTCACTCTCTGTGGAGGGAGTGTGTGTGTTAGAAACAGTTTCTAAATGTTTTCTGAAGTGGTAAAAGCGCTGGCATGCTTAAATATACAACACGCGATGTCAACGGCATTGCGAAACACCCCCATGAAATTGATCCAAGGACGCGTGGCTCGAGGTCGACCAATCAGACGTGAGCCTGTGTGTATATGGGCGGTCGGTGGATAGGCCAATGTAACTATTATCTGTCTCTCTTGCGTATATTTTGAAGCATAGGAAGTTACACGTTGTATTAGTGTGTAGTCGCTATTCTCACATAACTGCGGAGATTGTGGCGTTTGGGAATTCAACAACTACGATATGAATCTGGCTCAATGGTGGCTCGGTCTCCATTAGCATCATCGGTGTCATGGTATTGAATGCTGCCATACGTTCTCCTTTTTACAACAGCTTAAACCATTCCTGCGTGGCTGGCATTCGCTACTATGACACAAAGGTCGCCATTTTGCCATAAATTCCCCTTTTTACTTCAACCCAAACCCTCTTGGAGCTTCTCCTTTTCACTACAGCTCAAATCATCCCTGAGTGGCCGGTATTCAATATCATGACACCGTTAATGACAATGGCGCCCGAATAACCTTTTCTCATACATCCCTGGTCATCAAGCCACCTTCCTATGTTTCTTTATCTAAACCCCCCCCCCCCCACCCCCACCCTAACATACCACCCCTAATTGTTTATATTACAGAAGCCGTAAACCAGCATCAACCCTATAAGTCGCCTAGTCGCCTCGAATCCCCTGCTCCGCCTGCCCCACTGCTTACCGAGATGTCGCTCCTAGCGTCACCAATTATATAACCTCATCGACAGACGAGTCACCCGCCACCAGCCATCCGCTGCTTTGAAGACAATAATTCGCCTGCAAAGTATCGATTTGCCCACCCGAGCAGTAATACTAAAGAGATATCAATTTGTCTGTTGG
>CAJHNH020003223.1:250000-354874 GCA_905116865.2 Candidula unifasciata
TCTTCCTCTTTGAGAGCTCCTTCCTATTTTTGTTCTTGTTAAGTGTTCGTCTTATCCTGTTGTATTCTCCTTATATGTGTCGGTTCCTAGTAATGTTCCATAGTGACCGCTGAGAGTCACCAGAGGGCTTTTGTGTCGGCTCTTGTCTATGTAATCAAGGAATCCAGATGTTTATCTATTTGACTTCCAAACTCTTTCCCTATTAACATTGCAATGTGTCACTAAGTTATAGAATGTTATTTCTTATGATTCCATATCAAAGAAATTGTGCGTGACATTCCAACAGCTTCCCCATGCGGGTGGTTCCAGGTCCCATTGCGGGGGAGTAAAAGGGATGGATCCACCGCCCCCTAACAAGCATCTGGTAAAGAAGGGACTAATTAGGGGTGATTCCTTGGAAGCGGAAGTACATCTGCCTGACAGGCAGAAATCAGGCCAGAAATCTGCATACGAATAAAGAAGATCTGTTATTGTAAAAAAAAAAAAAATTATGTTTACGCTAAACTCAAGTTCTGGAACAAGGCCAAAGACCAGAACTTGACGAAAAACCAGAACTTTTCGTTGGAGTTTACAACCGGTGAACACGAAGACGGAAAAAGAAGAAGAGAAACAGCACTTTTAGTTGATATAACGGAATGAAAGAGTTCACCAAGAGTTCTACGTGTCGAATAATGGCACGAAATAACGATGGTGATGAAGATGATGATGATGATACTGATGATGATTAGATGTACTATTATTGGTCCTTAGTTAGACACTGGTACTATAGAGTTGGCCAAAGACACAAGTTACTAAATTTGTCTTAGTGGACTAAAAACACATTTATATGTGTTTAAACATTTTGTTAGTTGTTCGATTACCTATCCTGGAAACTCAATATCACCGTCTGCAGAAGGTGGAATTGCCAAAATAAGCTGAAACAAATACTTGGTTCAAAAAGCGATTCATGTGTTGAGTGTGCAATGTAAAAGCGTAAAACTGTGGTACTTATCTGACCTGATGAGGCACTGATGTGCTATAGACGCCTGGTCTGTAGCCGATGTGCCAGGACGGACGTGGAATAGGTTACGAAGCAAAATTATGCAGTGGTTCAAACACTGGACGTCAGTGGCTTCCAGTTGATCCTTAGAAATGGACAAACATAAGAAATGCTCTCATTACAAAATAACAAACTTATGTAGCCTTCAAAATTATAGTTCAAAAATGTAAAAAAAAAAAAAAAAAAAACTTTTCCACTCCTTTAGGCTATATTGGGCTAGAACTATATTTCATAGACGGTCAGCATCCCATCTGCCGCCTTTACTTCCCAGGACTATACCTGGTACCCACTCAAGGATGGGTCGACCAGGGAGCCAAGGTCATTTTTGCAAAAAGTCTGGCCCCTGCCAGGACCTGAACCCACGACCTTCCGATCCGCAGGCGAGCGTCTAGCTAACTAAAAATTATAGCAACCCTCATAAACTAAGAAAATATGGATACATTTTTTACCTGGTACCCTTATAAAGCTGGATTGGGAAGGCAGTGGATCTATTCTTGGGAAGGCAGTGGGTCTATTATTGTTGGAAAGGCTGTGAGTCTATTATTGTTGGGAAGGCAGTGAGTGTATTATTGTTGGGAAGGCAGTGAGTGTATTATTGTTGGGAAGGCAGTGGGTCTAATATTGTTGGGAAGGCAGTGAGTGTATTATTGTTGGGAAGGCAGTGAGTGTATTATTGTTGGGAAGGCAGTGAGTGTATTATTGTTGGGAAGGCAGTGAGTGTATTATTGTTGGGAAGGCAGTGAGTCTATTATTGTTGGGAAGGCAGTGAGTGTATTATTGTTGGGAAGGCAGTGGGTCTATTATTGTTGGGAAGGCAGTGAGTCTATTGTTGTTGGGAAAGCAGTGAGTGTATTATTGTTGGGAAGGCAGTGTGTCTAATATTGTTGGGAAGGCAGTGGGTCTATTATTGTTGGGAAGGCAGTGGGTCTATTATTGTTGGGAAGGCAGTGGGTCTATTATTGTTGGGAAGGCAGTGGGTCTATTATTGTTGGGAAGGCAGTGAGTCTAGTATTGTTGGGAAGGCAGTGAGTGTATTATTGTTGGGAAGGCAGTGAGTCTAGCATTGTTGGGAAGGCAGTGAGTGTATTATTGTTGGGAAGGCAGTGAGTCTAGTATTGTTGGGAAGGCAGTGAGTGTATTATTGTTGGGAAGGCAGTGAGTCTATTATTGTTGGGAAGGCAGTGGGTCTATTATTGTTGGGAAGGCAGTGGGTCTATTATTGTTGGGAAGGCAGTGGGTCTATTATTGTTGGGAAGGCAGTGGGTCTATTATTGTTGGGAAGGCAGTGAGTCTAGTATTGTTGGGAAGGCAGTGAGTTATTATTGTTGGGAAGGCAGTGAGTCTAGTATTTTTGGGAAGGCAGTGAGTGTATTATTGTTGGGAAGGCAGTGAGTCTAGTATTGTTGGGAAGGCAGTGAGTGTATTATTGTTGGGAAGGCAGTGGGTGTATTATTGTTGGGAAGGCAGTGAGTCTAGTATTGTTGGGAAGGCAGTGGGTCTAGTATTGTTGGGAAGGCAGTGAGTGTATTATTGTTGGGAAGGCAGTGAGTGTATTATTGTTGGGAAGGCAGTGGGTCTAATATTGTTGGGAAGGCAGTGGGTCTAATATTGTTGGGAAGGCAGTCGGTCTAATATTGTTGGGAAGGCAGTGGGTCTAATATTGTTGGGAAGGCAGTGGGTCTAATATTGTTGGGAAAGCAGTGAGTGTATTATTGTTGGGAAGGCAGTGAGTCTATTGTTGTTGGGAAGGCAGTGGGTCTATTATTGTTGGGAAGGCAGTGAGTCTATTGTTGTTGGGAAAGCAGTGAGTGTATTATTGTTGGGAAGGCAGTGTGTCTAATATTGTTGGGAAGGCAGTGGGTCTATTATTGTTGGGAAGGCAGTGGGTCTATTATTGTTGGGAAGGCAGTGGGTCTATTAGTGTTGGGAAGGCAGTGGGTCTATTATTGTTGGGAAGGCAGTGAGTCTAGTATTGTTGGGAAGGCAGTGGGTCTAGTATTGTTGGGAAGACAGTGAGTGTATTATTGTTGGGAAGGCAGTGAGTGTATTATTGTTGGGAAGGCAGTGGGTCTAATATTGTTGGGAAGGCAGTGGGTCTATTATTGTTGGGAAGGCAGTGGGTCTATTATTGTTGGGAAGGCAGTGAGTGTATTATTTTTGGGAAGGCAGTGGGTCTATTATTGTTGGGAAGGCAGTGAGTGTATTATTGTTGGGAAGGCAGTGTGTCTATTGTTGTTGGGAAAGCAGTGAGTGTATTATTGTTGGGAAGGCAGTGAGTGTATTATTGTTGGGAAGGCAGTGGGTCTATTATTGTTGGGAAGGCAGTGAGTGTATTATTGTTGGGAAGGCAGTGGGTCTAATATTGTTGGGAAGGCAGTGTGTCTATTATTGTTGGGAAGGCAGTGTGTCTATTATTGTTGGGAAGGCAGTGGGTCTATTATTGTTGGGAAGGCAGTGAGTGTATTATTGTTGGGAAGGCAGTTGGTCTAATATTGTTGGGAAGGCAGTGAGTGTATTATTGTTGGGAAGGCAGTGTGTCTAATATTGTTGGGAAGGCAGTGGATCTATTCTTGGGAAGGCAGTGAGTCTATTATTGTTGGGAAGGCAGTGAGTCTAATATTGTTGGGAAGGCAGTGAGTGTATTATTGTTGGGAAGGCAGTGAGTCTATTATTGTTGGGAAGGCAGTGAGTGTATTATTGTTGAGAAGGCAGTGGGTCTATTATTGTTGGAAAGGCAGTGAGTGTATTATTGTTGGGAAGGCAGTGGGTCTATTATTGTTGGGAAGGCAGTGAGTGTATTATTGTTGGGAAGGCAGTGTGTCTATTGTTGTTGGGAAAGCAGTGAGTGTATTATTGTTGGGAAGGCAGTGAGTGTATTATTGTTGGGAAGGCAGTGGGTCTATTATTGTTGGCAAGGCAGTGAGTGTAATATTGTTGGGAAGGCAGTGGGTCTAATATTGTTGGGAAGGCAGTGTGTCTATTATTGTTGGGAAGGCAGTGTGTCTATTATTGTTGGGAAGGCAGTGGGTCTATTATTGTTGGGAAGGCAGTGAGTGTATTATTGTTGGGAAGGCAGTGGGTCTAATATTGTTGGGAAGGCAGTGAGTGTATTATTGTTGGGAAGGCAGTTTGTCTAATATTGTTGGGAAGGCAGTGAGTGTATTATTGTTGGGAAGGCAGTGTGTCTAATATTGTTGGGAAGGCAGTGGGTCTATTATTGTTGGGAAGGCAGTGGGTCTAATATTGTTGGGAAGGCATTGGGTCTAATATTGTTGGGAAGGCAGTGGGTCTAATATTGTTGGGAAGGCAGTGTGTCTAATATTGTTAGGAAGGCATTGGGTCTAATATTGTTGGGAAGGCAGTGGGTCTAATATTGTTGTTTTCCCTGAAAATTGCACCCCCAGAACCCACACTGAGACTACTTAATTTCATGAGGCTGGATCTATTTTAGAGTCCTTATACGTCTAGGGATTAAACTCGTTCCTTCGTTTTCATGGGCAACTACACCGACCACCATGCTACAGCCATGGCTCACTGTCATCATAGTCATCAACAAGTGATAAGCCTCTTGGTGTGGGCGACTATGCCTCTTAACAATGTGCGATCTCCAAGAACACGTATCTGACACTTCTCCATGCCATGACAAAAGGCTTGACAGGAATCTTCTCGCGTTGTCAATGTTCGCAAGCTGAATATAATACCACAATAGTACACACACACACACAATCCGAAATTTGGTCATAAAAGAATAGGTCGACGGCTATCCTCCGAATGACGGTCCCAAATTAGAGGCCAAAAATATACCCTAACAGGGTATATTTTCGGCCTCGATAATTTGGGACCGTTATTCGGAGGAAAGCCTAGGTCGAAATTTCAAATTTTATACAAAGACAACAGATGAAGTGATCACCCACTTGGAGAGACTGCTTTGGAATGCCATACCATACAAGACATATACCAAAAGAAGAGAAGGACGTAGAACACAAGGTAGACCAAGAACAAGATGAAAAGATAACATCATAGAAACTTTACAACAGTACAATCTGTCTATAGCAGCGGCGGCCAGAAGGACAAGAAGCAGACCTTGTATCTCCCTCGACACCTGAAGCGGTGAAAAAGGAGGAGGAAAAGAAGAAGCGAAGAAACTAAACAAAGATCAACGGTCTTTCACCTTCTTGAGAATGTCTCGCATGTTGATGCTCAGCGCCTTCAAAAACTCGATGTCCGAGCAATAGTGTTTGGCTGAACTGATTAAGACGTTGACCTCCTTATTGTAGGTGTCACAGACTGGGGTCGCTGGCTGGATGCTCATGTCCGAAGGTTGGGTCAAATTGGCCATCAGCCTGGATAAAACATATTTGTATTCAAAAATGAGATGTTGCTGCTTACATGTGTTAATATTAGCAAAGTGGTTTAGCCTTTGACCTCGCGTGTCAAAGTTCATGGCATTGCTTCAAGGACTAAGTCATTCGATTCACGAGTGCACATTTTTTTCGAACATCACTGTGGATCATACGGAGTTTGTACTTTGTGCTATGGTCTTTTTTTTGAGCAAGCGGGGCGGGGGGGGGGGGGGGGGGGAAGAAGGGATTTAACCCTGCGCCACCCCCCCCCCCCACGCTTGCTCAAAACAAAATCTTTTCGCTGCGCAGTTCGTGGCCTCTGCACTGCGGCCTTACATCATCAGTCTCCAACCATGATCTCCATGAAAAGAAATCCATATCTGAGAAAAAGTTCACCAGTCCTCTGTTTTATTAAATATTTTTATTTTGGATTGAAATAAACAGTGAAAAGCTCTAACGGCAGTTGATATACGTACCCTTTGTATGTTCACCCAGACTGACTACTTAATGCTTAATTCAGTGCAAACTGGCATGGTAATGTAAATGAAAAAGTAGTATAAGTGTCACTGCGAAACAAAACTTAAGGAATAATCCATGCAAAGCGTCCAGGAATATCCCCAAAACTGTCACTTGAAGACATGTGTCTGTTAATAGCAGCGACAAGGCAGAAGTGAATGCGTGTTTTAAAGCGAACGAAACCGTAATTTATAGATAAGCAATAAATTTTTTCTTCCATGAAATCGCTATTCTATTTCCAAAAGCAACTCTTGTAGCATTATAATGAATATAGTGTGTTTATTCAACAATTTATTGCATTATACAGCTCTTAGCCGTATTGCAAGCCTTCTCATTAGAGAGTCGATTTGTTATTTCAAAAAACCAAAAAAACTAGCTGTCTGGGAGCAAAGATAACATTCAGAAATGCCTGAATTTTCATTTTTTATTCTTTATCGCCTTCAAACATAACATTACTGAATCAGCAGGTAAACTGTGTGTGTTTTTATAAGCTTTTATTAAGGTCTCTTTTGTTTGTCTGGTCGTTGGTCAAAATGAAGCATTTAATTTTTACACTGGGTTCATCTGGGTGAAGATTCGATATGACAGCAATCCGGACAAACCAATATTAGCTCTGTCTCCCGCCTTAACCACCAGCGAAGACTCTCTGTACTGATGGTACCCGTAGACATTTGGTTAACTACTCGCCATGCTTTTTTTCCCGGTAGCGAGCGGCATCCAACGCCCGCAGACACGCCTAGCTGATTTTTACACTATTTTCTGTTAAGCTATCGATCTTAAATTTTACAAACACACACAGGCACACTTTACTGGTGACAACGCATTATTTTTTATTTTTTTTTTTTGCGAAAAGGTTTTAAAATTGTTATCTGGATGTCAAAGAATTTAAATGGTCTTGAAGTAAAATATATTGATTTTCAAGGATTTGATCAGTGAGTTCATTATCAAAACGTTGACTTAAATTTCTGCACTGCTTCCCGATAAGCTACCTAGCTTACTTATTGCACATACATGTGGTACTAATGTTAAGTCAGGAGTTTTTTCCTCTTCCGTGCGGGTTGTTTAGTCCCCCATATTATTCATTTGCTTACCTCACAGCTTTGGCGAACATCTCTTCATTGTGACATACTTTGAGTAATGGCACCAAATCCTGCAAACAAGCAACAACAAAAAACCAAATCATGTAACGCTCACATTGGAGTTAAAATTAACAAGATAGTTATTCTGTTATTCAAACGCCCTAATTTCAGCATCTTAGGAGACTGATGGGGGTGGGAGTGGGGAGGGGGAGGGGGCAAAATTAAACATCGTTGTTATAGTCATCATAACCAATTTCGGATGGCAATAGTGGTAAACGATTTACACACACACATAGAGAACATACATAGTTAAAGAAGACCTTGAATATTGTCCAAGGAAATCGGCTACTTAGACACCCAAATGTCTCCCAGCGAAACGGCAAATGATTAATGGCACCTTTATCTCTGCTTTATGCTATTAGCGCCAAATACGTAAAATGAATAGAGAGGCCCCTAGAACAGAAGATAATTATATAGGAAATGCGCTGTCACAAACAACACAAGAAGAGACAGTTAAGAATACCAGCTTTATAGAGAACGTTAGAATAAGACCATGTTTGGATTATATTGACACACAAAGAATTAAATGGATCGGATATCTAATGAGAATTCAACCAGGCCAAATTGCATATAAGACTTTTTATAACAGAACATCTTGGAGGAAGGTCCACACAAAAAAGAGTTGGATAAATCTTGTAGCTGAAACCTGCAAAATTATAAACAAATCTATCACCCAAACCAGCTCAGAAGCGCAAGACAAGAACAGAAAACCACGACACCCGGCTACAAAATGGTATCAGTGAGGCGACAAAACCACGACACTGGGCTACAACCTGGTATCAGTGAGGCAACAAAACCACGACACTGAGCTACCACTTGATGTCTGTGAGGCGACAAAACCACAAGGCTACAAGGCTGCAACCTGGTATAAGTGAGGCGACAAAAGCACGACACTGGGCTACAACCTGGTATCAGTGAGGCGACAAAACGACACTGGGTTACAACCTGATATCAGTGAGGCGTCAAAACCACGACACTGGGCTACAACCTGTTGTCAGTGAGGCGACAAAACCACGACACCGGGCTACAACTTGGTATCAGTGAGGCGACAAAATGACACTGGGCTACAACCTGGTATCAGCGAGGCTACGAAACCACGACACTGGGCTACAACCTGGTGTCAGTGAGGCGACAAAACCACAACAGTGAGCTACAACATGGTATCAGCGAGGCGAAAAAACCACGACAGTGAGCTACAACCTGGTATCAGTGAGGCGACAAAACCACGACACTGGGCTACAACCTGGTATCAGTGAGGCGACAAAACCACGACACGGGGCTACAACCTGGTATCAGTGAGGCGACAAAACGACACTGGGCTACAACCTGGTATCAGTGAGGCAACAAAACCACGACACTGAGCTACCACTTGATGTCAGTGAGGCGACAAAACCACAAGGCTACAAGGCTGCAACCTGGTATAAGTGAGGCGACAAAACCACGACACTGGGCTACAACCTGGTATCAGTGAGGCGACAAAACGACACTGGGTTACAACCTGATATCAGTGAGGCGTCAAAACCACGACACTGGGCTACAACCTGTTGTCAGTGAGGCGACAAATCCACGACACCGGGCTGCAACTTGGTATCAGTGAGGCGACAAAATGACACTGGGCTACAACCTGGTATCAGCGAGGCTACGAAACCACGACACTGGGCTACAACCTGGTGTCAGTGAGGCGACAAAACCACAACAGTGAGCTACAACATGGTATCAGCGAGGCGAAAAAACCACGACAGTGAGCTACAACCTGGTATCAGTGAGGCAACAAAACCACGACACTGGGCTACAACCTGGTATCAGTGAGGCGACAAAACCACGACACGGGGCTACAACCTGATATCAGTGAGGCGTCAAAAAAAAACAACACTGGGCTACAACCTGTTGTCAGTGAGGCGACAAAACCACGACACCGGGCTACAACTTGGTATCAGTGAGGCGACAAAATGACACTGGGCTACAACCTGGTTCAGCGAGGCTACGAAACCACGACACTGGGCTACAACCTGGTGTCAGTGAGGCGACAAAACCACGACACTGATATACAACCTGGTATCAGCGAGGCGACAAAACCAGAACAGTGAGCTACAACATGGTATCAGCGAGGCGATAAAACTACGACACTGAGCTACCACGTGATATCAGTGAGGCGACAAAACCACGACCCTGGGCTACAACTTGGTATCAGTGAGGCGTCAAAACCACGACACTGGGCTACAGCCTGGTATCATTGAGGCGTCAAAACCACGACACTGGGCTACAACCTGGTGTCAGTGAGGCGACAAAACCACGACACTGAGCTACCACTTGATGTCAGTGAGGCGACAAAACCACAGGGCTACAAGGCTGCAACCTGGTATAAGTGAGGCAACAAAACCACGACACTGGGTTACAACTAGGTATCAGTGAGACGACAAAACCACGACACTGAGCTACAACCTGGTATCTGTGAGGTGACAAAACCACGACACTGAGATACAAGCTGGTATCAGCGAGGCGACAAAACCATTACAGTGAGCTACAACCTGGTATCAGTGAGGTGACAAAACCACGACACTGGGCTACAACCTGGTATCAGTGAGGCGACAAAACCACGACACTGGGCTGCAACCTGGTATAAGTGAGGCAACAAAACCACGACACTAGGTTACAACTAGGTATCACTGAGGCGACAAAACCACGACACTGGGCTACAACTTGGTATCAGTGAGGCGACAAAATGACACTGGGCTACAACCTGGTATCAGCGAGGCTACGAAACCACGACAATGGGCTACAACCTGGTGTCAGTGAGGCGACAAAACCACGACACTGAGATACAACCTGGTATCAGCGAGGCGACAAAACCACAACAGTGAGCTACAACATGGTATCAGCGAGGCGATAAAACTACGACACTGAGCTACCACGTGATATCAGTGAGGCAACAAAACCACCACACTGGGCTACAACTTGGTATCGGTGAGACGAGAGAAAGCCAGGTGTACCAAGAGGAAGAAGATGGGCCCGACGCCACAACCCCCAACCCCCCCCCCCCCCCCCCCATCAACCCCCCCCCCCCCACCACCACCTTTTCCTTTTCATAACTGGCCAAGTTACGGCACCTAAGCATTTAAAACTACACTAAAGGCAAGCAGGACGAAGGGAAACTTATTAGAAGACGGGATTTGCCCGCTGGCCGGCTATCTGGACTGGGATTTTTATGAACTGGTGATCCAACCCTTACGTACCTGGGGGAATGGAAGGAAAGAACGAACGCCTACTTTTTTGGTAAGCTTCAATAAAACAACTGATAGCAAAGTGACGGAGAGAAGAGGTAGAGAGATTTGATGATGCAAAGATAGTGTACCCCCTTCCCCCCCCCCCTCCCCCCAAAAAAGGACATCTCCTAAAAAGCCCCAGCTTTTTTTTCCTAGATGCTTTTAACGCAAACATAAACCCCCCCCCCCCCCACACACACACACACACACCCCTTCCAAAGCTCTATTTAGAATGTGTTCTCCTTCTTAAAGTCCATACGTATGCCTTTGGTAGTCGTGTCTATCTTCCGTTTTGTGTACTTTCAATCAACTCTGACACAGATTATCCTCCATACCATGATGTCAAACTGCCCAGCATCTTTTCTCTCGGTCTCCCTCTGCTTATCTTTCCCCCCAACTTTCCCACCATCACGATGTGCTCCAGTTTTCTCCTTCTCATGACATGACCAAAGAATGTAGATTGTCTCTATCTCATGACATAACCAAAGAATGTAGATTGTCTCTATCTCATGGCATAACCAAAGAATGTAGATTGTCTCTATCTCATGACATGACCAAAGAATGTAGATTGTCTCTATCTCATGACATGACCAAAGAATGTAGATTGTCTCCACCTAAAGTGGACAATCAGTTCTCCTCATGAGTCCGTTTTTTCAAGGCTTTTCATTACTCATTTTATCTGCCCAAGGTATTCTCATCATTTGTCTATAAAACCACAACTCCGCTGCTTCCATGTGAGTTACTTGCTGTTAAATGGCCAGAGGGAGTACATGAGCCAGTAGGGCGGACTTAATAATTAACAACAGTCTTAACTATCAGGAATGGGTCCTCTATGGACAGGAGATACATCATCATATTTTATGAGAGACCAAACGTGTCAGGCTTTCACTGAATAGGCTCCATACCCTGGGTGTACCAATTGGAGCCGCAAGACAGGAAAACCATACAGGAGCCACTCGTCGTTACATCAACCAGAACAGAATGTGAGTTGATAGATTAAAAGCCCTTGGCTACAAACTCAGGGTGAGGTTGGAGCACTTATGATCAGGTCCGATGTGCGATGAAGATGATCTCAAAAATAAACAATAAACAATGAATAATAATGAAAATACAGCCAGAACAACCTCCAACGCAGGTACTACACATGAAAAGATCTGAAGTGAAAGCAAGAGGCCGCCCTAGGAGAACATGGATTGATGACATTAAAGAGTTTTTACATCGACATGAAATGGCTATGGCTATTACTGCCCACCAAGTAACTGATCGCAAACTGTTCCTCCCCACAACACTTAACGACAGAAGTATAAATTGCTGATGTTGATGATGATACAAATGAAATGATGTGGCTCATAATTCAAGGTACCCAAGAAATTCAGAGCTGGAATGAGTTTTTCGGAGAGTTATGACGATGTGTTTCAAAGGAAGATTACATGATTGTTTTCTAATAAATGTAGAATTTTGTGTATTATTAAATATAGATTTTTGTGTCAGGAAAAAAAGGAATAAGATTTCCGGGGTGGGGGGGGGGGGGGGAGTTGCATTAAGAATTTTTTGAAGCAAAAATTAGGTAGTAATCTTATTTTAAAGGAAATAGGATATTTATCCGGGTGCGTATCTCTTTGATGTGTGAATGTGAGGGTGGGGGTGTATATGTGTGTGTGTGTGTGTGGGTGGATGGATGTGTGGTTGGGTGGGTGGTTATATTAGTGTGTATGTGTAGGTGGATAGGTGTGTGTAGGTTAGTAGGTACGTGTGTGTGTGTGTAAGTGCGCGCGTGCGTGCGTGTGTGCGTGTGCCTGTGTGTGCCTGTGTGTGTTCTTACCTTCTCTACAACCCTCTCCAAAGACATGCGCCTCCGAACATCCAGTGTCTTCTGGTTTTCATGCAACAGTTCCTCTATCATCTCTTCCATGATGTCTGTGGACAGATTCAAACATTTTATCAGAAAATATAGTGTTTATAAGGCCTGGATACTCTCTCTCTCTCTCTCTCTCTCTCTCTCTCTCTCTCTCTCTCGCACACTCACTCTTTCTCTCCCCTTTTTCCTTTGTTTCTCTCTTCATTTCTTTATCTCTTTCTCTTTCTCGTTTTCTTTATTTCCCTATATTTCTTTCTTTATCTCTCTTTCATGTCATCTTTTTCTCTTTGTGCTTCTATCTCTCTGCCTTTCTTCACTTCACTTCACTCGCCATAACTCTCCCATTCATTTAGTCTCAAACGTTTTCGGTTCATGCTTCCAATTGATTGTATGCCACCTTAAATGTAGTTGTATATGTAGATCCATACTGCATTGTCAATTTATTACTAAATAGGGTGTGTATGATATGTACGTATGCGAGTATGTGCGACAGGTGTATATGTGTGGTTTGTGACTAAATTTTTATGTCTGCGTGTCTGTTTTTCTGCTTGGGTCTGCGTGTGTATGTGTGTGTGTAAGTGTTTGTGTGTGTGTCTGAGTATGTGTGTTTCTGCGTGTGTTGGTGTGTGTGTTTGTGCATATATGTATGTTTGTGTCTGTGTATATATGTGTGAGTCTATCTGTATGTGTGTCTGTGTGTTTGTCTGCTTGTGTGTCTGTGTGTTTGTCTGCTTGTGTGTCTGTGTGTGTGTCTGGGGTTGTGACTTTGTGTGTCTGCGGGTGTGTGTGTCTGTGTGTATATGTCTGTATGTGTGCGTCTGTATGTGCCTGTGTGTGTGTGTGTCTGTGTATGTTTATGTGCCTGTGTGTGTGTGTGCGTGTGTCTATGTGTGTCTGTGTATATGTGTCTGTGTGTGTCTGTGTGCGTATCTGTGTGTGTTTGCGTGCATGTTTGTGTATATGTTTGTGTGTGTGTGTGTATCTCTGCGTGCGTTGGTGACTGTATATATGTCTGTGTCTATTAATTTGTGTGTGTGTCTTTCTGATTGTGTCTCTGTGTGTATCTCTGTAATAAATGACAGAGAGGAGAGTGAAGGCGAGCGAAGTGAAGTGAAGACAGGATGGGAGATAGAAACTCAGATGGAGTAGAGATAAAGAGAGAAAGAGAAAGTAAGAGAGAGAAAAGAGAGAAAGGGAGAGATAAAGAGGGAGATAAAGAGAGAGAGAGAAAAGAGAGACAAAGAGTGAAGAATGGAGAGAAAGAGTGAGTGTGCCAGAGAGATACAGAGAGTGTGTGTGAGAGAGAGAGAGAGAGAGAGAGAGAGAGAGAGAGAGAGAGAGAGAGAGAGAGAGAGAGAGAGAGAACCATATTAGTGTAGTGAATAATTTCAGTTCTGAAATCAAGCCAGTTCATTGTTTATAACCAAGCCTGTTTGTTTATAATGGATCCCTTCTATCTGGCAGTTATCATCGAGCCAGTCTTAATTGCGTTTTTATTCGAAGCAGCCTCGTTTGTGCTTACACTTGAGCCAGTCAGTAAACACCGTGTTACATAATCAGTCTTAATAAATTGAGGGAAAAACATTTTTTTCCCACTACAGTTAGACTAATCAAGGATTTTTACCAATGTAACAAAATATGTTTTTGAGATTCCGCGTCGAAAACAACAAATACAAAATCATATATTATTTCTTTTAGGCGAAGCGTGATTGAAAAATTGCGTTCATTGCCAGAAGCTCAGAAAAACAAGGTTAGAATCAACGACAAGACTTAAACACATTCCCCCCCCCCCCCCCCACCCCACCTTGTCTTTCCCTCCACGCCCCCAAACAAAAACTGTTCTTCTTTCTTTTGTCAAAATCTGCTTGTGCCGCTAGGCGTCGCAGTCTATCAGATGATCGGCCAGGGCGCGCTCAGTCGCTTCATATGCCGTGATGTTATGAAGTCTCAAGTTGTCCGTGACTCCTTCAATCCATCTTCTTCTTGGTCTTCCCCTACCTCTTGGTGTTTCGATTTTCATGTTGTATGCTCTTGATGCTGGCATCGTTGGTTCCATTCTCATTAGGTGACCAAACCATTTCATTCTTTGCTTCTCAATAAATTTAACGATGGGTATGGTTCCAATAGTTCTTGTTTCTCACTCGATCTCTTCTGGTTTTATTCGCAGCCATTCTCAAACATCTCATTTCATAGGTGGTTAGTCTTCTCTCGTGTTCTTTTGTTAATGTCCAAGTCTGACATTGATAACCTAATGTCGGTATAAAGATTCTTTTTATAATTTGTCTTTTTATCTCAGCTGGGACAGCAGAGTGTTTTAAAATTGGGGCAAGCTGGTATGCGACATTGTTGGCTTGTTGGATTCTTGCTTCGATCTCTCTGTCTATTTTACCATTGAATGTAAAGATACTTCCCAAGTATTTAAATTCTTGCACTTGTTTTAGGCTGTGATCTAGAATCTTTATGTCGATGGTCACAAAAACTGTTAGTTTTCTCTATGTAGACGCTTGATAATAGCTCATCAATTGTCTTCACTAAGGATTCCTCTTTTTATTTTTTTTTAAATTGTTCTTATTGTTGCTGTTAATTGTTGTGGTTGGTCATTAACAGACATTGTCGATCATACCTCTATAAACTTCTGCGTTCCCCCAACATAGCAGTTGTTGGGTTGTGTTGTGGCTTACAGATAGGCTGCGTTATTTATCTAATACAATAAACCCTAAATTAGACGCGACATGCTTCTTGGAGGGACTGCAGTGAGTGTATTCTTCCCTCCCATTCTGAATGTGACCCAGGAACCTGCAGGGCGAGAAAATCTGTGTTACTGGTTTTGTCTGTCCATTGTCGAACAAGTGGAAGGAGTGGTGTGCTATGTGGTTCCTGTTCACAGTGATTAGTTAATAGTGAGGAGTATCGTCACAGCACTCTTAGCAGATCCATAGGTGCTCCGTATCTCCTCATCAAAAGTCCCCTAAGCGTAAAACGACTGACGACGCTTGATGTGTGTTGATTAATCGAACGTCTTACCCCTTTTCAATCCCAGCTGCGGACGATTTATCTTACATTGGTTTCGACAGTGGTACCGAGCGCTTGCCGCTCAGTGCAATGGCAAACTACTGAAGGTAACATTTGCCTAGAAAAACAACAACACCCACAAAATGCTGGAGTTGGTTCTGCAAAATTCTGTAAAGGCTACTCAACTTACTTAACTTGTCCCCTTGGTGAAATGTTTACCTCTTGCACTTCCAACCTACAACCCCTATGGCCATCAGCCTAGACAGGGATACGTAGTCATGCCCTTTGCCGTAATCGTCTTCGCGCTAAATGTAGCGTATAGCGTGATAACATTCCTTCTGTCTAGTACCAAACCAGCAGTAATTAAAACGCACGTTCGTTGCCTGGAACACCCGCATCCTTCGGCACATAGATTAAGGTTAAGCAGAACATACGCTAAGTTCGCAGTGATACAGTCCATTCTTGTCTAATCAATCTAGCCTGAATTTTCTAAAAAAATATGTCTGCCATTGAGACTGCCCAGGTAAAACAGGCAGTTATGTTCGATCGTTGTTGAATTTGTACTTCAGTTATAAAAGGATTCACTTATCTGTTTCATTTATGTAATTGTTACTGTAGTATGGACCTGACGAGATACATCGAAATATGCCAGGAAAAACATTGTGCAATCTATTGTTTGTGTCTTCTTTGTTTAAATGAAACATGTGTATTGAGTCACTAAGTGTGCATGCGTGTATGAACTTTGAGTTAAAAGCCTAGCAAACGCTCATGTTGTTAGCGCCCTTCCGTGTGTCCGGACGGTAATGTTATATCGTGCTATTACAGTCATGCGACACAACCTATGGCGAGGGAAGTTCCTCCTCTTCCTAACACAAAGCCTAGACAGTATGGCAGAGACCGTATGCTGACCATGCATTATGACCTCTAACTTGACCTGCCTTGTTTACTCCAAAGGAAAGGTATTACCACTACGTTTGTAGCAAAGGACGCTGCAGGACCTGTCGGACCAGAAGAACCGTGCCAAGTCTGTCGGAGCTACCTCCTATGCCATTCACCAGCCATGACTAAAGGGCTGGTCTGCCCTGCTGTAACGTAAAGTCTATTGTTTATCCTTCAAAATGGGGCCCGGAATCCATACAAAAGAGCCTTTTTAACAATGCCTGCTTTCTGATAGCTTTCTGAGGCAATACCTATATAATAAACTCTGTTATTTGATATATGCCTGAAGTTTGATGCTGCTTAAATCATTATTTGGTGATCGGGTCATAAGTTTTCTTTATACGCAGATTAGAGAGCTGTGTGGATATGGTAATGATGATGGTAATGATGATGACAGTGATGATGATGCTGACACCGATAATGACTGTGATGACAATAATAATGATGACGATGGTGATGATGATAGTGATGATGATGCTGATGTCGATAATGACTGTGATCACAACACAATAATAATGATGATGATGATGATGATGACAATGATGATGATGATATTGATGATGTTGCTGACACCTACAATGACTATGATGACAGTGATCATAATGACAATAATAATGATGACGATGATGATGACTGCTGTTATCATGACAATGAGGATGTACATCGGTACACATAAACAAAGAATAAATGAAGCACAAATTGTATTTGTTAACAAATAAAACAATTCACATATTCTGCTAAGAATTATCTGTTACCCAACCTACCTTGTACATTTATCACACCTACTGAATAGTTGAACAATTTCACACACACACACACACACACACACACACACACACACACACACACATTTTCTCAAATAAGCACATCTCAGACTGGCAAATGACTTCTCACTCCGTGTCAACAGACCTCCAGCCAATTCCCCGCACAATGTTTTCGTAAAAGAATCCAGTTTGTCATCAAATTTCAACACCACATATCACAGGAGACATCGTTTGTTTTTTGTCGAGACTGTGATTGTGTCGGGACAGATGAAGACTGATCTCTCGAAATGGAATAATGGCAGAATGAATGGGTCTATTCTCCTTCTTCTTCTTCAAGTTTGTTGGCTATAAGCCCCGGTGGAAAGTTTTGGATGTTTTACCACTTATGGAATCTTCAGTTCTATCTTCAAATGTTCTTTATCCTATTATATAGTAAAGCAAAAGGACACTTTTCCAAGCCTTCATGAGTAATAGGCATATAGGGCTAGATCTATATTTGATAGACCAATAGACACTCTATCGGTGAAGCGGTCAACATCACGCCGTAGGCCGTCTATTCTTCCATGACTTTACCTAGTATCTATTTAAGGCTGAGTCAACCTGGCCACCCAAGGTCATTTTTGAAAGAAAGAAAAAAAAATCCGACTTGGCTCCATAAGGATCTGAACCCGCCACCTTCGAATCCGCAGGCCTGCGTCTAGCCGCGACACCACTGCAGCTCCCTTGACTTTTATTTACAAAATAAACAGAGAGGGGAACCATTTGAGGCCGTTAAATATTATGAATTAATCAAGTAACATATCTTTCTACTTCTTTCTATGAGTGCCGTTCACAATATTTTCTGTTACTTGACTTTTATTTAGCAGAATGTCATTCCCTCCACGGTCTATCTGGTCCTTTCCTCCACGGTCTATCTGGTCATTCCCTCCACGGTCTATCTGGTCATTCCCTCCACGGTCTATCTGGTCATTCCCTCCACGGTCTATCTGGTCCTTTCCTCCACGGTCTATCTGGTCCTTTCCTCCACGGTCTATCTGGTCATTCCCTCCACGGTCTATCTGGTCATTTCCTCCACGGTCTATCTGGTCATTCCCTCTACGGTCTATCTGGTCATTTCCTCCACGGTCTATCTGGTCATTCCCTCTACGGTCTATCTGGTCATTCCCTCTACGGTCTATCTGGTCATTCCCTCCACGGTCTATCTGGTCATTCCCTCTACGGTCTGTCTGGTCATTCCCTCCACGGTCTATCTGGTCATTTCCTCTACGGTCTATCTGGTCATTCCCTCCACGGTCTATCTGGTCCTTTCCTCCACGGTCTATCTGGTCATTCCCTCTACGGTCTATCTAGTCATTCCCTCTACGGTCTATCTGGTCATTCCCTCCCCGGTCTATCTAGTCATTCCCTCCCCGGTCTATCTAGTCATTCCCTCCACGGTCTATCTGGTCATTCCCTCCACGGTCTATCTGGTCATTCCCTCCACGGTCTATCTGGTCATTCCCTCCACGGTCTATCTGGTCATTCCCTCCACGGTCTGTCTGGAGATCCTTCGTTAGCCTTCATGCCTCACACACTCTTCTGTCCAAAGTGTTTCTTAGGCCTTATGCCCACGTTGGTGGTCGGCCTCTGCCTTCCATCACTGTTCTGACCAACCCGTTGCGACATTTGATTTCACCAAAGAATTTTAGTTCCCGAGACAAAAATATATTTTCCTACATCCCCAAAATTGCGGCGTCTGTGGTTTAAGCGTTGCGAACTTGCTTCGTAATGCTGTAGTGCGGGGCTCGATTCCAGCTGCGGACGATACGTTTTGCGTTGGTTTCGACAGTGGTACAAAGAGCTGACCGTTTAGAAAGCAATAGCAAACTACTGACAGTAAAATTTGCCTAGAAAATTCACAACAGCCAAAAAAATTAATTGCTGGTGTTGGTTCTGCAACGTCCAGTAAAGGATACGCAACTAACTACATGCCCAAAATAAAACATTTTGTTTGAATTTTTCTGCTATCTCACAGTTTACCATACTCTTAAAGCTGAATCTAGCCACACATACAAAAACATGCTAATTATATCAGTAATTAAACGGTTGGACATTTATTGTCATATTCTTAATTCTAAAGCTTCTCTTGTAAAAAATGAACATTTTTGACACAGTGATGTCTGTAAAAACTATTTTAACATACAGTCTGAGCACAGTTTGTTCAACCTGCCTGACAGCAAACAAAATCAAATCGAGTTTCAAAGTTCGGACACGGAAAAAAAAGCATTTTCATGAAAGGTTAATTGTTCAAGATAAGCAAGGTTATTTGTTCAAGATAAGGAAGGTTAATTGTTCAAGATAAGGAAGGTTAATTGTTCAAGATAAGGAAGGTTAATTGTTCAAGATAAGGAAGGTTAATTGTTCAAGATAAGGAAGGTTATTTGTTCAAGAAAAGAAAGGTTTTATACCGTCGGTTTGACAACAAATTAGATTTACAGGAAACATACATTTTTAGACAGGCGAGAGGGAGCTGCGTGGTCTCTAGGCATCGTGTCCGCCTCTAGTGCTAGAGGTTCTGTGTTCAATTCCCGGTAAGGGCTGGGATTTTCTTTACAGGACTTTGGATTTCTAGTAATTCCCCCTGGTCTCTGGGTAGTGAGATCAAACAACCGTGTGCTTTGTTGCGAACGTAAAAAAAAAAAAAAACTTTGGCAGTTGGAAATTGAAAATAGTAGCCTAAGTAGCCTTGACAAAATTTGGAGTTACAAATCAACCCAACGTATTTCAGGATCCTAGCCGGCGCTACAGAGCCTGCGCACTGTGCTAAGCTTCTTCGGACTCAGACTTGAGTTAGAAGAAGAACAGAGCAATTATGGGTTACCACCCGTGTGCCATGATGTTGATCAGCTGTTTAAAACCTCAAAGCCTAGACAGGCGAGATGTTCCAGTCCCAGTTGTGCTGTTTTTGAAACATCTGGGGTAGGAGCCTGTCCTACTATTAGGCGCGTCCACCAGGTGGCGGATTTTGGAAAGGCCTCTAGATATAGAGGTTAGCCACGAATATATTGAATAAGTGGCCGTGGACCAAAACAGGTGATGATCATTGAGAAGAGGCGAGTTAGCTGGTGGGACAGCTAACTCTATAAAATACCTCAAAACTCTACGACATTGCCATCGGCATAACCTCTCCCCCCTGCTACCTTGCAGGGTAAGTCTTTTTAGACAAAGGCTATTGGAGTCAAACCATATACAAACCAGGCGGAAG
This sequence comes from Candidula unifasciata, assembly GCA_905116865.2. NCBI lineage: Eukaryota > Metazoa > Mollusca > Gastropoda > Stylommatophora > Geomitridae > Candidula > Candidula unifasciata. Next base: position 270,118 of record CAJHNH020003223.1, read on the forward strand.
TCAAGGGGAAACAACCGCTGTACTATCCCAATAAAATCATGCCTCAAAATAATACATATTCTGAGAACGACGTGAATGGGGATTCCAGTGGAATCACCTCGTCCGGTATGGAGCATCATGTTCTACGGGTGATACCCGACCGTCATCCAGCTACTGTAGAAAAAGTAAATGGTAGAAACATCATGAACATTGGTACATGGAATGTCAGAACACTCGTACAAAACGGAAAGTTGGATAACATCAAGATGGAAATGAAAAGAATGAACATTAACAGATTAGGAATTAGTGAAATGCGATGGCCGGGAGCAGGTGAAAAGTATTCAGATCAGCACAGAATTATCTACTCAGGTGGGAAGGGATATAGTAAGGGAGTTGGTATTATTTTGGATCAAAAGAACTCAAAAACTGTGAATTTTGGACAATATCAGATAGAGTACTATTAGTAAAACTTTGCGGCAGATCGTTTGACATCAACTTAGTACAGATTTATGCCCCAACAGCAGATAGTTCAGAGGAAGATATTGACGCATTTTATGATGAGTTAGACATGTCTGTGGATCAATGCAAAAATTGTGAAGTAACAAAGGTACTTGGAGATTTCAACGCGAAAATAGGAAGTGAAAAAGTGTACGGAATAACGGGTGGCTATGGCCTAGGAGAAAAAAATGTGAGAGGTGACAGATTAATAGCATGGATTGTGGACTTGGAAAAGTCCTGGTGATAATGTCCGCAATCAGATTGATTATATTTTGATTTCAAGAAGATTCAGGAGCAGCTTAGTTGGAGCGAAAACTAGACCAGGAGCAGACTGCTTTAGTGACCATGTTCCAGTTGTAGGAAGAATAAAACTAAAGAACATTAGAAAAACACCACAGAACATCAAGTTAAATTTAGGAATTCTTAGAACGGATAAAGAAATTAAGGACCAGTACAATGTCACTGTACAAAACCGGTATAATGCAATGGAAATTATACAGACTATTGATGAACAGTGGGATATGTTGCGTGAGTCAATTCAGCAGACATCTAAAGAGACAATCCCACCAACCCATAAAGTTGCAAAAAAGAAATGGAGGTCAACCGTAATTCTGCAGTTGATGGATGAAAGAAGGAAGAAAAAGAATGATAAAGAAGAATAGGTACTTAATTTATAACTTACCCTTGACGTCACGACAACGTCACGGTAGACATTCCCAATAAATTCTAGGGTGTTCAGGTTGTAGTTTCTCGCGATTTATCTACACCAAGTTTACGGTTAGGGTTAGGGTTAGGGTTAGCATTAGAAGACACTAGATGAACACTAAAAAAAGCACCACACAACAGCACACTTCCACCCCTTGAAATAATCCCACGGGGATTTCGTGTTTGGGGTACGTTATAAATTAAGAACCGAAGAATACTCTAGAATACAAAAAGAAATAGTGAACAAATGCAAAGTGGCGAAAGAAGCCTGGCTGAATCAAATGTGTACAGAGATTGGGGAAAACAACAGGAAAGACTCACATTCCATGTACCAACAGATAAATATGTTAACAGGAAAGATGACACGTAACAGCACTGGATGTTTGAAATCAAAAGATGGTGACCTAATAATGGGACATAGTAATATAATTAACAGATGGACAGAGTATATAGGGGAATTGTATGATGAAAATAGACCAGATAATAGGCCAACAATGATGGTCCACCAATAATGACTGCAGAAGTTGAAGATGCAATACATCATATGAAGAAAGGAAAAGCACCCGGGCCAGACAAAATCTCACTGGAAGAAATCGAAGCACTGGAAGATTTTGGAATTGAAATAATAACTAAACTTTTAAACGATATTTATAATAGTGGGTATATTCCAAACGACCTTTTAAAATCCATATTTATAGCTCTGGCACTATAAAATGTGAAGACCATCGCACAATAAGTCCTATGAGTCACATGACTAAGATTTTATTGAGAATAATTATGAGAAGAATAAGAAACAAAATTGAACCAGAAAACAGCGATGAACAATGTGGATTTGTAGAAGGAAAAGGTACAAACAATGACATATACATCCTAAGGACATTGTCAGAAAGAGCTATAGAAGTAAAGACTGATTTGTACATATGCTTCATAGACTATACAAAAGCATTTGACTGTGTGAGGAATGAAGAAGTAATCAAACTGTTGGAAAAAAATTTAACATTGATGGAAAAGATCTACGAATAATAAAGAACATGTATTGGCAGCAAACAGCAGCTTTAAGAATTAACAACTGTTTAGGTACATTTCAAAGTATAAAGAGGGGCGTACGACAAGGATGTGTACTGTCACCTGATTTGTTTTCAATATACAGTGAATATATAATAAGAGCTTTAATTGGTATGCCCGGAATTGTGGTTGGTGGGCACAATATAAACAATTCACGTTATGCTGATGACACAGTCTTGATAGCAACAAGTCAGAAAGAACTACAGGAAATGATAGACATTGTGGTGTTCGAAAGTAGAAGAATGGGCCTCAGTTTGAATAATGGGAAGACAGAAGCAATGGTGGTATCATAGAAACGAATTATTCCTAAGTGTGTAATAAAAGTTGATGTTGTTATTTTAGGACAAGTACATAAATTTAAGAATCTGGGCACATGGATAACATCAGATGGAAGATGCATAACTGGGATAAGAAATAGAATAGGACAGGCAAAAACTGCATTTTATATGAAAAACATCTTGTGCAATATATCCCTGTCATTGAGAATTAGAAAAAGAATTCTTGCTTGCTACATTCATCCATATCTACATATGGCTGTGAATCCTGGACAATCGGTAGGCAGGCCAAACAATTTCTGGAGGCCTCGAAGATGTGGTTTTACAGAAGAATGCTTAGAATACTGTGGATAGCCAAAAAGAGCAACCAAGAGGTTTTGAAAGAGGCGGGAGCCCGAAGACAACTTATCACAGACATCAGAAGGAGACAGTCATCATTTTTCGGCCATGATATGAGAAGAGGGAAATTAGAACATGTTGGTGACCACTGGAAAGATCTGTGGAAGGAGAGATAGAAGAAGACAACCCGAGAAGATGCTTGACAGTCTTGTTGCATGGCATGGAGGTGTGTCGGCAAACGAACTGATACATGCTGCAGGAGATCGCAGATTATGGAGAAGCATGATCGCCCACGCCAGTCGGCAAGACATCTGATGATGATGATATTGAAACAATTGCACAGGATAGAGGGGATTTCACGCTCTGTGATGTTTCACGGTACAGGAGTATGATTATGATTGCAGTGATAATGATGATGATGACGACAATGATGGTGATGATAACGAAATTTTTTTTCTTTTTCTACTACCTCTTCTTCTTCTTCTTCTTCTTCTTCTTCTTCTTCTTCTTCTTCTTCTTCTTCTTCTTCTTCTTCTTCTTCTTCTACTACTACTACTACTACTACTGCTACTTTTTCTTCTTCTCCTCCTCCTCCTTCTCCTCCTCCTTTTTTCTCTGTATCCTCCTCGTTTTTCTCTATCTTCTTCTCCTCCTTGTCCTTTTCCTCGCTCTCTCCCCCTTCTTCTAAAGTATACTGTATTTGGACTAACTAGTGAATGTATGGGGGAGGGGGGAAGAGTTAAGCCTGGACCTCAGTCTTGACAGGCAACTGTTCGAACCACTAGACCACTTCGGATACGGGGTCGATTGTGTATCTTTTCACAAACAGTTCATCTTCCCACACACACTACCCTTCTTTTTGTTCTTCAACATGCCAGTGAAATATTCTTTCATAATCACAATTCAGGAGATTAGTAGAACTAGACAGCTGCATAATCCTGCAGTCACAAACCACAAAATGAACGTTGCGGCTAGAAATTATTCATTAGCATACAACATGGTCTTATATGGAGGATTAGGCATGGTAAAGTGTGTAGCTTCGAATTTATTTTTGCTTTTGACAGCGCTATGCTAAGCTTCCCTATTTGAACGAAAGTGTACGGTTTCGCTGCCTGAGCTACTGAGTTAACTATCTGGTGCAACACTGTGAGCTGCGTGTTTAATGTGAAATGCTTTTCATTTGTGCATCAGGTGAGTCTTGGTTTTGCACGTGGGTTGCCGAAAAATACTTAAGTAATAATTGTACGTGTTTATAGCTAATTTACCGTGCCCGTCTACTTCCATCAAACTGTATTTCTGGTGGCGAGTGTTAGCTTAGGCGCCTGGGGCGAGTGCCTTATGCATTTATTGCCTGCTCAAATGTCTGGTTTATGCTGGGACTAATTGTTTCTTCGCCAGTTTTTCAAATGGGACAGGGAGGGACATTTCATTGGATTTTCACTGGTACTGAAATGGAGTAAGTATGGGTTGACCCGACTCCAGTGAAGTTGAAACCTCGACTAAGACTAAACCATAGCGCAAATAAGCACAAGTATAATTACAATTTAAAACTTTTATCAACATGTAAGACAAACGGACAATGATACATGTACAATAAAAAAACTTTTATTGACATTTAAGACAAACGGACTATGATACATGTACAATAAAAAAAACTTGTATTAACATTTAAGGCAAACGGACTATGATACAATTACAATAGACAAACTTTTAACAACATTTAAGGCAAACGGACTATGATACAATTACAATAGAAAGCTTTTACCGACAAGTAAGACAAACAGACAATTATACAATTACAATAGAAAGCGGTTATCAACATTTAAGGCAAACGGAAATTGATACAATTACAATAGAAAGCTTTTATAGATAAGTAAGACTAACGAACAATAATACAGTTATAATAGAAAGCTTTTATGGACATTTAAGGCAAACGGAAATTGATGCAATTACAATATAAAGCTTTTATCGATAAGTAAGACAAACGGACAATAATACAATTACAATAGCAAGCTTTTATCAACATTTAAGACAATGGACAATGTTATAATTACAATAGAAAGCTTTTATTAACAAGTAAGACACATGGACAATGATACGATAACAAAAGAAAACTTTATAGACAAATAAAAATAAACGGACAATGAAGCAGTTGCAACACAAAGCCTTTACCAGCATTTAAGACAAATGAACAACCAAATAATTACAGTCAAAATGAGCAAACAACAATGTATTTGCCCTCACCTTCACAATCATCATAAGGCACGTAGAGATTGCCAATGTTGTAGCCAAGACTGTAAGCTGCCCCATAGGGCTCCATCATGTTCCATTCCATACTTGGAAAACTGCGAATTTTGGCGGTTTTGCTAAGTGTCGTGAAAGATACTCGTAGCTCTCAGTTTTCGAATAAAATGTTATAATTGAATGCTCGCGGGAGTAGTAAATGCGCTGAATCACATCAGAAAAGAAAAAATTACTTTAATTATTTATTATGTGAAATCATTACACGACAAACAATTCATTCTTTAAAGTCACTTGGTAAAAGAAGTAGCAATACTGATTTCAATTAAATTATGTTTAACCGTTGTTTTAAATAGTATATCATAAATATATATATATATATATATATATATATATATATATATATATATATATATATATATATATATATATATATATATTTTTTTTTTTTTTTTTTTAAAGAAATAATATTGTAAAAGCAGAAAAAAATAATAATAATCCAATTCCCCTTAAAATTGCACATAGATAAATGGTACAATATGATTTTCGCACTGTTTATCTATAATTTTATAATGCAATATAGTTATCAAATAGAATCTACACAGCACAATACAGAAAAGAAATTTAAAAAAAAAGTACAAATATGTGTAGCACCAGGAAAGAGATACACCTTATATATCCTAGTTGTAACCATTTAAATTCCAGAAGGGTTCATTTAAATAATTATGTTTTAGTTACGACTTCTAACAGTTATGCGCAACAGTTCGCATTTATATAATCTACAAGGTACCGAAGAAAAAAAAAAAAACATGGTTACATACATACAAACAAAATCAAGCACACAAAAAATACAAAGACGTATTATTTTTGATTGCAAATATAAATCACAATCTGGCATAAAATCATTGCAATGATAATATGCTTATCGAATATACAAAAAACAATTTTGTGGAAAAACAACTGTATTATTAAATACGCCACAATAAAAAAGAATCTTCCGCTATTGCTTATTTTTTATGAGATACCATATTCTGATGTTTTGTCTATGATAATTATAATCACTATCATCATCACCGCGTTGTATCATTTACAGATTGCATAAGCTTCCCAGTAAATCTCCTCTATTCCGTTCTATTCCTTTTGCAATACTTTCGATGTAACGCTTGATAACGTGTCCTCCACCTTTGGTCTCTCTCATCCCCATTTGTAGTAAAATTTCATTTCCCAGAAAAACTATCAAATGCATCTAATGTGTATGTTTAAAACAAGGAGAAAACTGTTACATATTTATATAATTTTGTGAATTTCATAAAGTACTAGACGATAATTTCGAAAATATTATAAAGTAAATAGTGGTTACTGGTTCAGTGACAATACAGACGATAGTTTTGTTGGTCTAGATATTTCTGTCAACAAAATAACACACTACTAAATGAAATTATGTTCCATTAAGCAGAATTTAACAACTTAAAATGAACGAACTGGATCCCGCAAAAATCAATACACAAGATTCATGTTTTTTTCAGAAGCCATACCAGAATGGCAGCGCGGGCAAGTGGAGGGAATTATATTGATATTGATTTTTATCTTTCAGGTTCTGGAGCACAAGGTCTATGTGACAGACCAACAAGGTGGCATTAGCCAGGCAATGTACGTCAGGGACCAGTCTTACACGAAGAGCCTAATGGCGAGAGCTTATATTTTCCTTTGGTTCCCAAACGGAAAACTGGTAGACAACATATTTAGATATACGTTTAGTGTTTCAGCACGTTGTCTGCCAGGCTGTCGTTCGGTAACCAGAAACAAAAATTATTAGCTCAGCGTGTAAGGCTGGTGTGTGTGTGTGCGCGCGTATGCGTGTGTGTGTGTGCGCGCGCGCGTGTGTATGTGTGTGTGTAGTCTTCCTTGTATTCACCGGCTACAAACTCCAGCATAAAGTTATGATTGTCGTTCCACTTCTGGACTTTACTCTTGTTCGGGAACTTGAACTTTTGCGTGTACATTCGTTTTACAGATTGACTGACTTGCATGCAGACTGTTGGTTCCGGCCTCTCATGCAAATGGCGCTCCGACTTAATAGGAAAAACTCCCGAATTAGCCGCTCTTTCTGGCACGCTTTTCAGGGAGACAATGACTCTGTTATTCCACCCCCACCCCTCCCTCCCCTACCCCCCAGGTTGGGCCCCTGAAACCCAGAAGGAAAGTTTTTGTTCAACTGTGAGCTGTATGTTGTCTCAAATTTGTTTTGTTAAATCTTCTCATTGTTGTTGCTTGTCTTACATATCCTCATCTTCATTGCTCTGTTTCTCCTTCTTCTGATTCTGCTTCTTCTTCTGCTTCTTCTTCTTTTTCTTCTGCCTCTTCTTCATCATCTTCTTTTTCTTCTTCTTCTTCTTCTTCTTCTTCTTCTTTTTCTTCTTCTTCTTCTTCTTCTTCTTCTTCTTCTTCTTCTTCTTCTTCTTCTTCTTCTTCTTTTTTTCGTCGTCGTCGTCTTCTTCTTCTTCTTCTTCTTCTTCTTCTTCTAGTATGAGCTACAAAGTTTCGTGGTTTGTGTCCAGATATCAGGTGTGTTGGAACAGTTGCCCTGCGTAGAGAGACAGAGACTGGGATATGTAAGATAATGCCCGATCATTTTGTCAAAAGGTACTTTGTAAACATTACATTTATGTATATTTATGTAGGCCAACCGTATATTCACGTCAACCGGACGAGTAAATCTCGGTCAGAATGGTAAAGCATTAATAACTACAGTGCGTAATATGTTATTTAAATGTATTTTAAATTTTTTCCTAGATTCTTTTTCGATTGAAACTTTTGCGTGTTAAATAACAGATATACAAAATACCTCATTAACATTATGCTGTCAGACTTGTGACGTATGAAAACTTTGGTGGTGCCTAATTGACCATGTTCTTGACGCACTTGTATCCATGGCGAGGCGCAGACACCGTATGGAGGTGACAGGTTCAATTCCCGGCACGGTAACTAGAGCTTTCGTTTTTATGTTGTCTAGTGCGTTCTTATATCTTTCTACTTCTTTCTATGAGTGCCGATCAATACACTTTCTGTTACTTGATTAATTCATAATATTAAACGGCCTCAAAGGTTTCCCCTCTGTTTATTTATAGAAATGACGTATACACACTGTAACCTACCAATCAAATACCTTTCTTAATTTTTTTTTGTATTCTAGACAAAGCATTAAGGTGTGATGTGTTCGTAAATTGTTGCTGTGATTGTTATTCGACATATGCTTTGTTAATATAAATGTATTTAACCTATGGTGCCTTTTCAGTGGTTTGAAATGAATTCTGTCCGTATTCCATAGTTGTGGATTTTAAGCAGTACGATAGACATGGCCAGTAAGACACCTTTTATTTTTAGGGGGGGGGGGGGGGTACCTAGTGGACCATGTTCTTAGTGCACTTGTTGACATGGCGAGGCGCAGACGCCGTCTGGAGGTGACAGGTTCCATTCCCGGCACGGTAACTATAGCTTTCGATTTTTATGTTGTCTAGTGTGTTCTTATATCTTTCTACTTCTTTCTATGAGTGCCGATCAATACACTTTCTGGTACTTGATTACTTCTAACTCAAGTCTGAGTCAGAAGTGGTTCAGCGCAGTGCACGAACACCTCGAGACCACACAGTTCCCATAATTTGATATGGTAAAAATACTGGCAGCCTTTAGTTCCCAAGTTTTTTTCCCCTAAGAAAGAATTCTATATATTGCAAATCAAATACCTCTGAGTCGGCAAGCACTCGGCCAATCTAGATGCTACAGCGGCTGGATAGATTAATCAACAGTCGGAAGAAATTTCAAACCGACCCGTTGGGAAGATGTAAACACGTGGGATCGCCAAACACGTGACGGCGGGGTCACGTTCAAAAACCCAGCTAACGCAACGGCTCCTTGAAACTTGCACGCGTTAAAGCGATTGTTATTTTCAACGCAGACTTTCTGATCTACGCTAAATCTGCACGTTTTAATGGCTTTGTTCTGCATTGATAAGGCATTTTTACGTAGTACCTTTGCGTCAACACCCCGGAGTTTGAATGTGTGGTTATTTAAACGATCCCCGGAGGTCGGTTCTGTGGCTACGGAAAGCGTGCGTTGAGCAACGCCAGGCGGGCTATCTTTATTTCCCAGAACATATTCTTTTTCTTTTTCTTCTTCTTCGCATTCACCGGCAGTAAACTTTGGTTCCGGTTCTTCTGTCTCCTCCGGAATTTAGTCTTGTTCCAGAAGTTGTGTGCACATAAGTTTTACAAGTCTGGCTTATGTGTATGCAGACTGTTGGTTCCTTGCCTCTTAGTCGGATACACTTTGACTTCGAAGGATGACCCCAATTAGTCGACTGCTACGACATGCAGTGGATCTATTCCTGTTTTCCCCCATAATGTTCCCCCGAAACTCCACACGAGTAGAACATTTTCTTTAGTGGATTAACGTAGAATTTTAAAATATACATACATAGAACATACTAAGAATGTGGTTTGGGGAGTTAAGTAGGTATATGTCATTTGTGTAATTCTTAGTGTACCCCTCCCCCCCCCCCCAACCCTCCCCCTCTTTCCCAACTCACCCAGTCAATAACCACGCCGCCCCTATTTTTTTCCTCCCAATTCTTATGACTTTATTACAGACTTTATTTCTTCTGGTCACTATTGGAGCCTTTGTCAGATATTGTATCCCCGTAGTTACTAATTTCCTTTTCTGGTTTATTGTGAGTAACCATGTGTGGCACTAGTAGCGTAGGGTAGAAGAGAATATACTCATTCCTATACATCATTTGAAAACTGAACATTTAACCATGTCAAACGAATGTATTAATAAAGACGACGTGAAAGAAATACTGTAGCTGTAAATCCGCCAGACATTTCAAGGGGAGATAAAGTAGTGCAGCTGAAAATCAAGGAAATTGGCTCATAAACAGCATCCTGTCCAAAAAAGCTAATGTATTTTAGCCAATTTAAACGTCATGGTGGCCTGGAGAGAGCGGTAATGGAGAGCACACTTTCCTGAAAACGATGCAGAGGTATACCTCCGAGGATGCATTGGCTAAGCACATATGGCTGAAAAACTGGCTAGAAAACGAGATACTTTCAGACTACCTATGACGAGGGCTACGTTTTTTGTAAAAGGACTTGCTGGGGAGAAATAATGACGGTGGTGCAGTGGTAACCACGCTTACCAGCCCATTGTTAAAAAATCTAATCGCCTTCACCAGGTTGTCTGACCGAGTGTTTCCTCAACAAAATGCAAAATATATTAAAGGCGAGACGCAGCAACCTATGGTTATGGCACAGCCTCTGCAACCAGCTGTAATTTTTTTTTTCTTGTATTTAGTATTTTGTAAGCATTCGGTCGGACAGCCCAGTGAAGGGCCATCTAGTTGGTAAGATAGCACGATGGCCTCCGTTACTAATAGTTGACAAAACTTGTATTTGTACAGTCATTTATGGTGCAACCAGGCACACGACTAGGAGAAACAGACGGTCGGAGATCTAATTGAACAGGCGAGTCGATGGTTGGACGGACATATAGTCTTTCGAAATTGTCCATTTTTGACTTGGAGAACTCAGAGGCATTTATAATACAACCGGGCAAGCGACTATAGGAAACAGTTTTATCAGACAGCCAGTTGACGGGATGAGTCGCCGGTTAGAAGGGCACGGTAGCCTTCTTAAAAAACCGGTGACAGGCCGTGTGTGTACAGTAAGAAAAAGTCAAATATAACGCAGCCTATTAGACAACCGGAGGAACAAATGGTCGGTCAATTAGGTGAAGGGCCGACTAGCTGATTAAACGCGTTTGCACAAACTCAGTAAGAAGAAACGGCATGGAACAACTTGAAGTGGTCGAATGACGAAAGACATCGAACTACTTAAGGTGTGTCAAGGATAGTGGGGCTGCTTTGAAGAAACTTAACATGACCAGTGAAACAAAACAAGTTAGTAAAAACAGTAACAATCTGGTCGCTATGTCGACTTGTATTTTATAAAAGTCGCCTTGTGTATTGTAAAGGTCGCCTTGTCTTTTATAAAAGTCACCTTATGTTTTCTAAAAGTCGCCGTGCAGTTTCTAATAGTAGCCGTGTGCTTTCTTAAAGTCGCCTTGTGTTTTCGGAAAGTCGCCTTAACGTCGTTTGTCCGAGTTATCATGGACAGCCAGTGAAAGACTTAAGCCATACATTGAGTGAACTGAGATGTCTCAAAGTATCAAGACATCGAGCTATATCCCTAACAGAAAAGACATCTTAGTAACTTGAGTAGTACCAATGCCAAATAATGACTTACCGAGAACATCTAGCAAACGAGGGACTTATTGTGTTATAAACGAGAAAGACTTTGAGCGACTTAAGATGCCTTAAAGGCAAGAGACATTGAACGATGTAAGGTGACCCAAGGATAGTGGTCGACCTTACCAAAGAACTTCCGTAAACGACTTAAAGATCGGTGTGCAACTTAAGAAGGGGCTTGTGTGACTTAGAGTGTTCCAAACGAGAAAGACATTGAGCGACTTAAATTAAGATGTCCAAAAGGATAAAGACATCGAATGATTCGAGGTGTCCCGGAGATAGTGGTTGATTTACTAAGAAACTTCAGTGAACGAGTGACTTAATGTGTTACAAAGGAGAAAGATATCGCATTATGTCCCAGCAGAGAAAGACAATCAGGTGATTTGAGATGTCATATAGACAGTAACCACCTTACTAAGGAACATCGGTGAAGACTTACTAAGGAAAGAAAGTGAAAGGAATTGTCTTGTGTGACTTAGGGTTTCCAAACGAGAAAGACATCAAGACAGTAAAGGTCTTGTGAAAAACATAACCTGCTTTAAGGACCCGAGTCTAGTGGTTGACTTACTAAAAAAACCTCAGTGAATGAGCTCAGAATCCAGTGACCAGCTAAAGGAACACTAAGAGGCTTACCAAGTCGGTTGAACGCGTTTTCTGGGACCTGTTCACGGGTGATCCTCATAGTGGCACTTTGTGCCACCGGGTGTTTGTCGCTTGTGTCATGTCTTAGTGGGGTAAAACTTACTTACTTCTTACGTATGTGTGTGTATGTATATATGTATGTGGGTGTATATGTGATTTTATGTATATATGTGGCTGTGTGTATGTGTGATTGTATGTGCGTGTATGTGTGATTGTAGGTGTGTGTGTATGTATGTATGTTGATGTATGTATGTAAAATGAAGGTGTGTAAGTATGTGCGTGTATGTTTGTGTATTGATGCATGTATGCAAGTATGTAAGCGTGTAAGTATGTGGGTGTATGTATTTTTGTGTGTGCGTATGAATGTATGTATGTGTTATTGTATGTAAGTATATGTATGTATGTATGTATGTATGTATGTATGTATGTATGTATGTATGTATGTATGTATGTATGTATGTATGTATGTATGTATGTATGTATGTATGTATGTATGTATGTATGTATGTATGTATGTATGTATGTATGTATGTATGTATGTATGTATGTATGTATGTATGTATGTATGTATGTATGTATGTATGTATGTATGTATGTATGTATGTATGTATGTATGTATGTATGTATGTATGTATGTATGTATGTATGTATGTATGTATGTATGTATGTATGTATGTATGTATGTATGTATGTATGTATGTATGTATGTATGTATGTATGTATGTATGTATGTATGTATGTCTGTCATGTATGTATGTATGTATGTATGTATGTATGTATGTATGTATGTATTGTATGTATGTATGTGTATGTATGTATGTATGTATGTATGTATGTGTGTGTGTGTGTGTGTGTGTATGTGTGTGTGTGTGTGTGTGTGTGGTGTGTAATGTGTGTGTGTATGTATGTATGTATGTATGTATGTATGTATGTATGTATGTATGTATGTATGTATGTATGTATTTATGTATGTATGTATGTATGTATGTATGTATGTATGTATGTATGTGTATGTATGTATGTATGTATGTATGTATGTATGTATGTATGTATGTATGTATGTATGTATGTATGTATGTATGTATGTATGTATGTATGTATGTATGTATGTATGTATGTATGTATGTATGTATGTATGTATGTATGTATGTATGTATGTATGTATGTATGTATGTATGTATGTATGTATGTATGTATGTATGTATGTATGTATGTATGTATGTATGTAGTATGTATGTATGTATGTATGTATGTATGTATGTATGTATGTATGTATGTATGTATGTATGTATGTATGTATGTATGTATGTTGTATGTATGTATGTATGTATGTATGTATGTATGTATGTATGTATGTATGTATGTATGTATGTATGTGTCACATATCACTCCTGTCGCGTGCCTAATGTAAGGATTTCTCCTTCAGAACCAACAGCACTCAGAGATAATTATGTTGAGTCGTTTGGCTCGTATTGTTCTAAGGGATTCCCCGTGGCCAATATACGCTCAACTTATCTCTGGAGTAGGGCAACTCAAGTATTGGCACTACAAAATATGTCAGTATATGAATACAATATTTTTAGGCACACTTGGCTGGACACCCCCACTACTTACTAAAGAAAGCCCCCAGGTTATGATAGTTCATTATCATAACCATGTTAACACATATAATGAAGATACATTTACACACAACTGCTAAACACTTAAAAAGGTGAAATGGAGAAACCTAAGTCAGCCATGAAAATGAATGCATGTAATCAGTAATATATATATATATATATATATATATATATATACATTAAATCTTGAAGTGAATCCCAGCTATCAGTGGAAGAATCTCAGAAAATAATGTCTAGATACCAAAGATATTACACAGACAGTAGGTCCTGGAAATGACATGTTGTCATCATAGGGAAACATGTGAGCTGTGAGGAATATTGCAAGTTAGGCATCAAACTGAACTTATCCTCTTTCCGTCTATGATGCCTCCCTCAGCTCCGGATGATTCGACTGTCTTTGACTCTGGGAATTCTGCTCCACTGGATCAAGTAGTAAGAAAGTACCTCACCATAGAGGACACAGCACTGTACTGGTACTTAGCGAGTCTCTATCACCAGTTAGGACATACAAGGTCTTTGAGCTATACTAAGCTCTAGCACTGGTAGTCTGTTTGGGTTATAAGCTCCAGCATATTGATGATGTCAGGAACCTTCACAGGTGTTAGCTGGTGGGTAGTTAGTTTAGGGTTGGTTTATGGTTGGTGGGTGTTGGTTGGACTGTGAAACTTCTGCCAGCTCCTCACAAAGGATACATCCTGTCAAGAAATAACTCAGAATTAGTCATCACCAAGAGGGTAACATCTTGACAGGAAAGACAGAACAAGCATCAGTCATCATCCCCCATCTGCTTACTCCACCCTGCTCTCCTGTTTCATTCCTCAGAATGCCTCTCCAGACCAAGAGACACAAGTCTCTTATATTCAACTGTCTGTTTAGTGCAAGAGAAGGCAAGTCAGATATACAGTGGAGATAGATAGAGTGTTCTAACACATATATCACTCACTCTCTCCCCTCCCCTCTGCACACAGACACCAATATTTACTGTCAGTACATTTATTGCTTATGCCACCCAAAGCTAGTCCTAACATTCATTGATCTGGGTCAAACACACTCCACACACTGGCCGACAAAGTCCTGACCTAATTCTGTCCCCATTTTGTATGCACAAACTTCTAAAGTTAGTTTAAATAGTACACACTTGTAAGATTTTAGGTTTACCGGTATGAGTGGTTTATTTAAGGCATAGGCTATTTAGTCTGTACAGGGGAAGGTCTACGTTCGAATCCGCTTCTCTAGCGATCAAGAACGGTTGAACGATGTGTGATCCCACAGCCGATACTGTTCTCTCTACAGCAGTGACTACTTTAACAGACATCATTTTAGGTACTCGTAAACTATAATTAACTTACCCAAGCATATGAAAAGTCTGAGACATTCCAGATTGCCTTATGAAATTGAAATTATACAGGCATCGATTGACACGTCTGGACGCTAGGAAGCTGGCAAAGAGAATGGCGTCACTTAGACACTTCAGGCGTTGGTTAAAAAAAAAGAAGTCCCTAGTATACCTGGGCAAGGAGTGCATCGGTTTCTAAGAAACCTCAAATAACTCCTCTAATATATATCAAAGATATATACATTTAAAAGTGGAGTTTAGTTAAAGCAACCAGAAAAGGTAGACATAATAATGTTGTCCAATAAAGACCTATATATATAGATATAAGGAACTATATCTTTCCGGACGAGTCCAAGTTTGAATTTTGTGCCGATTTACAGGTAAGTTAGGTTACCAGTCTAACAGACTGATGCGTAATGGCTTATCATTTCACGACAGTATGTCCGTCCGTCCGTCCGTCCGTCTGTCTGTCTGTCAGTCTGTCTGTCTGTCTGTCTGTCTGTCTGTCTGTCTGTCTGTCTGTCTGTCTGTCTGTCTGTCTGTCTGTCTGTCTGTCTGTCTGTCTGTCTGTCTGTCTGTCTGTCTGTCTGTCTGTGCCTGTCTGTCTGTCTGTCTGTCTGTCTGTCTGTCTGTCTGTCTGTCTGTCTGTCTGTCTGTCTGTCTGTATGTGTGTGTGTGTATGTATGTATGTATGTATGTATGCATATGTGTATGCATGTATGCAGGTGTATGTATGAGTGTGTATGCATGCATGTGTTGGTGTGTATGTATGTTTGTATGTAATGTGTATGTATCTATGTATGAATGTGGGTATTTGTGTGTATGTATGTATGCATGTTGGTGTATGTATGGATGTGTGAATGAACGAATGTATGTATGCATATGGGCGGGTGTATGTATAGATGTATGATGTACGTATGTATGCACTGGGGCGGGTGTATGTATGTACGCATGCATGTAGGTGTATGTAGGTATGTATGTAGGTATGTGTGCGTAAATGTATATATTATGTATGTCTGTATATGAGTGTGTATGTATGAGCACGTAACAGTGTGGGTACGTATGTTTGTGTGTGTTTGAGTGTGTATGATTGTGTATACATGATGTTTGTAAGCATTATCCTAAAATGTATATTTTTTTTTTGTCGGCTCTGTGGCTAAGTCGATGCGAACGCTTCGTAATGCCGGGTTCGATCCAGCTGTGGGCCATGCGCCTTGCGTTGGTTTCGACAGTGGTATCAAGAAAGCCGACCGTCCAGAAGCAATGGCAAACTACTGGACGTAAATTGCCTCGAAAAACCACTTAACCGCCAGAGGCAATGGTGCTCTGAAAGATGAGTGCTTAGAATATCCGAATGTCAGACAAGCCTGTGTGTACAATTTGTAACCCTTTGGAAAAAAAGTTCGTTCGTTCGTTCTTTCGTTCCAGTACCCCAATCTGAAACACAACTGTGTCGGAGAAATCAATATCGTTGTGTAAGGGTCTCATCCGAATTACCTTGTTTTCCTGGGTGCTTATCGCTTGGTGTGATTTCCTGGGGGATTGAACCTCAATCATTCATACCCTTTGCCCTATCTTTAATCTCGGCTCTTGATACCACTATCACCCGCCTTGGGATCGAACCCAGTACACCAGGATTATGAATAGCGTTCACAACATACTTTTCCTGCTATGATCCCTCTCAGAAGGGAGGATTGGTCTTTTTTTTCCTCTATTTTCCATGTGCAAGATTATTAGTATAGCCTAAAGAGCAGAAAATATGCTGGATTTGTAACCTTTATTAATGCTGACGACCACGAAGAAGATGGACTGAAGGAGTCCCTGATACCCTGAGATTTCACGACATCACAGCATATTGGGCAGCCGAGCAGGCCCTAGCTTGGATACCGATCATCTATTTAAACTGCGATCCCTAGCGGGGAAAAAAAGCAGAATGTGTACACAAGAGAAGAAAAAGTAACACCTTGTTCCAACATCCAAGGCTGTCCACACAATGATACAAAGATGATGGCGTATCAAGCGGAACTGTAAGGGGACGGCAAAAGAGCGAAATAAACACGTAGTTTGAACCTTTGATCTGAAAGTTCAAAGCGGCATGTAAATGCAGCATGTCGAAGACTTGCATTATACTGAGAAAATTGACCGCATGAGACTGCCATCATCAGACAGTGCGACACATTAAAGGAGATTTAGGGGTCCTAGTAGAGTTGGTCCACTTAATTTAAACATTTGTGTCTTGATTAATAATCAGCTGTAAGTTTTGTCTGGGAAACACTACTCTGATTTTAGTTGCGAGTAAAAGTAAGAGAAGAATGCATTCTCTCTTGAATCATGTTCAACATTTATATAGAAAGGGTAGTAAGAAACTTTAAAAATGAAGAAATTCAAAACAGTTTTCATTTATTAATTGTTCATTTATAAATAATAAATGAAATCCCATTTTATCCTACTTTTCGAATTACAGTAAACATCAGATTTGTTTCTGTTAGTTAGAAGAAGAAAAAAAAACATCTAAAGGAACTGCATACTAAACAAAAATTACAATAATCGAAAAGAAAAAATGAAAGTGTCACGAAACCTTTAATTACTCTAAAACTAAATCCAGTAGACAATTTTCCATTTAAGTCAGAAAGAAAGAAAGAAAGAAAGAAAGAAAGAAAGAAAGAAAGAAAGAAAGAAAGAAAGAAAGAAAGAAAGAAAGAAAGAAAGAAAGAAAGAAAGAAAGAAAGAAAGAAAGAAACGGTTCAAAGCGATTCGGTAAGATAAGAACTCCACAAAGGGAAAAATGCACGGCAGAATTTCAGCGATCTTTTTAACAACTGCTCACCTCCTAGACTATCTCAGGTAAAAAAAAAAAAAAAAAGAAAGAAAGAAAGAAGAAAGAAAGAAAGAAAGGGTTTCAAAGCGGGGGGGGCTCACCTCCTAGACTATCTCAGGTAAAATAAACAATTTTAAAAGTGGAGGGGGGGAGGAAGGGGCCGAACTGGGACCTGACTCCAGGGCCCTAGACCTGACTCCAGGACCCTAGACATCTGCTGCGCTGATCGGACAATCGGACAAGAGGCAATAGTGATTGCAACGGGAACTGAGGTTATGGTAATATATCATCGCTGCGAAATAAAGTGCCTTTTTTTTACGACCAGAGTGAAAAATGTATGATTCGTTCATCAGAAAGACTAGGCAGTTAGCAATAGCACGGGCAGTTGTTATTCGGACCACTCTTGCTTAAGGGATTTAAAAGTTCTTGTCCACTAGGGGATCAGACCAGTCTACTGAGGCCTATCCCCCACGTTGTTCCGGTGTGAACACAGCCAGCTCGAAGCTCTTTCGACAGTTGGCCAGTTGTTTTAGTGCTTGTTTACGCTAATTTCCTCACAGTTTCAGCTGTTTCAGTACATTGTATGTGGAGGTGGAGATTAGCTCTCTTGCGCCTACCTCGAAGGCAAAGAGTTTTACTGCATACCCTTTACCGTTTCTCAGATTGGCCACAAGATCGCTGTACTTCTTGAGCATGTAAAGGTGGTGATCTTCGATTCGCGACTCGTACAGCACGCTCAACTCTATCATGACGAACTGATGCTCCTCCGCCGAGTGCAACACCGTGTGTGAAAGAAGAGGAAACATACTAAATATAATGGAAGAAGAGGAAGATAAACAGAAATCTAGATGTCTAGATAAAATACTAGAAATACTATAAGCAAACGGGTAAAAGACATTTATTTGGGAAGTTAATATATTTTGGCCGCCCCAAATGCAGTACTGGTTTTTCTAATATAGTTTTGAAAAAAGTTTTTGGCCACGTTAAATGGTTTAAATATATCTTTAAATATCAATCTTGAAGCAAAACTTGGAGGAAAGGAAGCAGGAGGCAGACAGCGGCAAAAGTGGGAGGACGAAATAAAAATGTGGACGGTTGCAATCCCAAAGTGTGTACAGCCAGGACAAGAACGGAGAGTGTTTGAGATCCAGTGCGTGTGTGTTTGTGTATGTGCGTGATATATATATATATATATATAAAAGGAGGGGAGAGAGTGAGAGTGAGAGAGAGAGGTGAGAGAGAGAGAGAGAGTGGGCCAAAAAATGCTGGGGTTGGTTCTGCAACGTCCTGTAAAGAATGCGCAACTAACGATGTGTGTGTGTATGTGTGTGTGTGTGTGTGTGTATGTGTGTGTGTGTGTGTGTAGAGACGTAGAGAGACGAAGATAGAGACAGAGAGAGAGAGGGGGGGGAAGAGAAATGGGAGGAGAGGAGCGAATCTTCTGTAGTCTAAAAACTTAGCGAACGCATTAGCAGCGCACGAACAGCGCCCTTCTGGTTCGTGTCAACAAATGTAGTGGCTTCCGTCAGCAGTTTTATGTTATCTCGGAAATCAATATTTGCGTTGACGTCCATTGGACCTTGTTTCATCTGGGTTAATTCCGACAGTGTTACGGAGGGTGATGGAAGTGAGGAAAACTGGAACCAGCCAGACGTAGAGTTTACAACATATAGGGCGGGCGGTTGGGAGAGAAGGGGGAGAGGGAGAGGTTAATGGGGCGATGCAGTTGAGAAGTCAGTGGTGTGCTATGAATGTGATTAATTTGGTTTTTAATTCCGTCTTTGGTTTGGCGAGTGTATGTTTATTTTTTTTTTATATCCTTCTTGCTCCTTCTGTGGCTTAGGCGTTGCGAACGCGCTTCGTAGTGCCAGGGTTCCGGGCTCGATTCCAGCTGCTGTTTCGACAATGGTATTAAGAAGCCGACCCTCCAGAAGCAATGGCAAACTACTGGACGTAAATTTGCCTAGAAAAACCACAACAGCCAAAGAGTGCTGGGGTTGGTTCTGCAACGTTCTGTAAAGGGTACGCAACTAAGTTTCTAACTCTTGCTCCTTGCTGGAGCTACGGAGCTGCGTGCTCTGTGCATTGCTCTAGGCCTGCGAGCAGGAGACATCAAGTTGTATGGGGAGGGGGTGGGGTGGTATTCAGGAGAGTTCCTAAGTTGTCCCCTAACCATGTTTTGACGCTGTCTATTTCAGTTTCGTTTATACACTTCATATTATTCCAAATCAACATGCACATTAAAACAACACTTAGACATATTTGAGCCCTTTCCTTTAAAAAAATGTCTTCTTCTTTGTGTTCGGTTTCGTATGCTCTGGTCAGACTGTCAGGTGTAGGTAGAGTTGGCAGGTCTGCAGGATGTGCTCAGGTGTTTGTGACTCTGTCTGACAGGTACACCGTGAGGACTGTACAGTCTACAGGCCTGTCAAAGGGCCCTTCACATTTTTACTCCATGTTTCATTGTTATTTTTGAAAAAAAAAAAGGTTGTTACTGTTAACTACAGCCATATATATATATATATATATATATATATATATATATATATATATATATATATATATATATATATTATATATATATATATATATATAATAAAAATCCAATATGGCATAGCAGGCCAAGCATGAAAGTCTTGGTGTGTTTTTTACTTTTAACCACTGTTCGCTGTCACATTTTCCCTATATGTGCACTAAAAAGGCCTAGTTTCGCCAACACTGTCAGCTGTGGATTCCACGTGCAATGTTTGGCGGTGCCTTTTACGGTTTGTGTTGAAAACTGCATATTCCAAAAATAGCGAGAAGCCTGTTGACAGCCAAAACTAAAGTCTTATGCAATATTGTTTGTGCAACTGGTGATTTGTTGTAAATGCTGCTTCCATAAAAAAATGAGCTGCAGTTTACTGGCGAATTGTTTATGCGGACACTTCTGGCGGCTACCTTACGATTTTAATGCGTGTATGTGATGTTGGTCGTGGCTTAGGCATTGCGAGTCCAACTCGTAATTCCAAAGTACCCCGATCGGAACCCACTACTGGCTGTATGGATTTTTATCATGGTGTCGCAGGTCGACCTAGCCTAAAGTGGGTACCAATTTGTACGTCCTGGTGAAGTAAAGACGGTCAGCGTAATACTGACCACATTACCCACCTAGTTATGATTGGTCTGTAAAAAAATATTGGTGCTCTTCCCATGTGCCCGATGCACCTTAGGCGTGAAAAAGGATCTTTACTTGTTTACTTTTTATATGACGTTAGCTTTGCCAGAGCTGCAGTCTAGGTCATAAAAAATCTGACATGAATTCTGTGTGGTTTTCACGGTACAGGAAAGGAGCATTATGGGGTGACCTGCTTTCCAGTGAAGTTTGAACCGTGGCTACTACAGCAATGTTGAGTGTCAGTGCTTCACTTCATTCTTTTTTTTTTTTCAAACTGCTTTTCTTGCTATGTTTACCACTTTTCAGAACTGCCTATGATGTTTTGAATCTGAAGATTTAGAGCTAAAGGAGTGATTACAGTAGCCACGACTGTACAAGATGAGCGTCTGAGAACACACTTAAGACATGTGATGGCAACTAAGGCCCAGAAATCCCATACTCTATAACTGTGGAAAATGTGTCCCTAATTGGGCGGGTCTTCTAGTCAAACACTCTCTATCGCCGTGTGGGATTTTCGGTCAGTTCCACGATAATCTCCCCACGTTACACACTAGCTCACTTCTGATGGTTGACCTTGAGTCACCCGACCACGCACTTCTCCCCTAGAGAATGCTGCAACCTATGTTTTTGCAACCTTTTTTTCAGGCATTATTCCACCCCCTCCCCCCCCCCCCGGACAGCAGCCAAGTCTAAAAAATTTATCAATGGAACGTGACCTAGTTGGGCTGGGGAGACTATCGTGGAACTAACTGGATTTTCATGCCTCCTCTTAGCACAATCTAACACCACCCAATGGGCCAAAAGGTGACAGATAAGGCCAGTGTTGACACGGAATGTTCTCATGCACTAGGGGCAGGGGGTATGGGCCACATCAATTGGACAATTACAATTGTTTTCTGATTTGTCTCTGTCGCTGCTCTCCGAAGACATAAACGCCAGGGTAAAATCATTCGCGGCGACCTTCCATGTCATCATCATTGTCAGTCAGCATATCCTGTACAGAACGTCGCTCTCCTCGCGACACGCCTGAATGTACCCCTTTCCCTAGCCAGCTCTCCAGCCCTATGCGCTTTCAAAGCCAATACATCTTCAATGTCTTGTATCCATATTCGCGGAGGTCCACCCCTGCCTCGCTTTCCAAAAACTTCACCCTCCATCATCTTCTTTTCCAAGCCACCATAACGCTTGATATGGCCACTATGCTTCAACTTTCGGTATAGGATGCTATTTATGAGCCAGTTCTCCTTGACGTTTAACTCTTGTTGAATGTCGATGCTTTTCTTTTTCTTGATCCATGGTATTCTGAGAATTTTTCTGTAACATTTTATTTCAAAAGCTCCAATCTTTTTCTTCAGTGACCGAGTGAGAGTCCAGGACTCAAAACCGTAAGTCTTGTCTTGTCCACAAGCCTCACAGCGTAAAGTCGCAGTTTTCTATCCTGGGCCGGTGATGTTTTGTTGTTAAGAGTTTCTCTGATATAATGTCACATTTAGGGCAGTAGTGCTTTCGTTGATGCTCGTAGAGGCAGTTGGTCGGTTTCATTCGCATCATGGCCAAACTAAGTTTGCGTGATCTCAAGATGTTTACTTTAACACATTTACATGTGCTTTGATATAAGTTCTTCATGCTGTTTAATCTCTGCATTGCTAATGCAAGTCTTCGTCTGACTTCTTTCGAGCAGTCAGAACTGTTCTGTTCACAGTTCCTTCTATTTATTAGGATCAATTCCAAATCCATTTAGCATTCAAATAGCTTAGCCAGCTTTAACCTCACCGGATCCAAATCCGGCCCTGCAGGAGCACATTAAAACTAGTATCAAACTGAAACCCAATTACAGTAGGAGTGTGTGTCTTTTCCCCCACTAATAACAAGAATTAGAGCAACAACCGCATGTAAAATTAATATGCTCATCGAAGATAAATACGGCATTCGTATAGCTTTGCCAGCTTAAGGTTTCACAGAGTCTAAATCTAGCCGTCTCTATGTTTTATGTCTACTTGCGAAATGAAACCAAAGTACATGGTGGTTTATTTGTCCTCCCAGAACTACATGAATTATAATTAGAGCTGTTCCGAACAGTGATTTTCACTATTCGGCCGAATACGAATACGAATAGTGTATCGTCATCATCAGGTGCCTTGCCGACTAGCGTGGGCGATCATGCCTCTCCACAATCTGTGATCTCCTGCAACATGTGCAACGTGTGCTGACACACCTCCATGCCATGCAACAAAACTGTCAAGAATCTTCTCTCGTTGTCTCCCTCTGTCCCTCCTTCCACAGATCTTTCCAGTGGTCACCACGTGTTCTATTTTTCCCTCTTCTCATAACATGGCCGAAAATGACGACTGTCTCCTTCTGATATCTGTGATTAGTTGTCGTCGGGCTCCTGCCTCTTTCAAAACCATCGTTCGTTCGGCCGTTCGGTCGATGTAATTTAAACGCAGCTTCATATTCTCATTAGCAATATCTTCAAATTTGACTTGGCGAAGACACCCTGAAAGAACGAAAAATGCATGAGCTCTCTCTCTCTCTCTCTCTCTCACACACACACACACACACACAGGAACACACTCTCTCTCTCTCTCTCTCTCTCACACACACACAAGCAACAACCCCCCCCCCCTTCCCAAAAAAAGAAAAGAACGCATTGCCTCTAAATATAAGTGCTTACTTGACGAGGCTAACAGTTACTATTGTACAGACCACATTTTCCACTTTAAAATTTTAGCTAAAATGTAATTACCACCTTACTTATCCGCGGAACCTTCACGAATACAGATGGCGGATCGGTCGCACCTTGAGATAAATACAAAGACAATTTTTAGCAGGCTGCGGTTGGCATTTTATGCATTATGACACACTTTGAGTGTGAAAAAATGGGGAAAACTCTTTTCGACAGTGGCGAGGAAAAACAATTTACATTTTAACTTTTAAGTATCTTTATGCCTTCTTTAATAATGTCGCAATTTATTGCTGACTTTTCTTGATTTTCGCTACGGCACCCCTGGCATACGCACCCAGTTTGAGAATATCTGCTGTAATGCCTCGGTCGAGTCAGCAGGCAAAGACCTTGCCAGCTGCTATACCACGCAACCGGATCGCAGTTTCCCCCGCTATGACAGACTTAGGCAACAGCAACTACTGTGTTAATGAGAGACTTATTTCAGTCCATCGCAGTGTATGCAGAAACGGTTGTAAGGTAACCACTATTCGTATTCGGCCCGACCGCAAGTATTCGGCCGAATACCTAATACTTATTAGATCCACTATTCGGCCCCGAAGCGAATACGAAGCGAATATTCGGTACAGCCCTAATTATAATCATTGTATGTAAAATCGATGTGCACATTAGTGATTAATCATCAAATGTTACGTTAAAGAAAAATCGATAAGTAACTACTGTTTCAAAAATTATTTTCAGTTGTTTTTGCCGAAGATGTCTTAAAACAAAAATAGCTTTTCCAGCGTCTCAAAGATTAGAAAAATCCGGTTAGCTTAATTACACAGGTGACTGGTCTACTAAATCTATCAGGGGTTGAACTTTCTGTAAACAGGCCAGGGAAAAATTAGAACCATGTTAAAACAGGGTGTATCTGACAGAGTAAAACAGAGATCAACTTTACTGCAAATAATTATGTATGAGAAACACTGCGTTTAAGGGCAAGTCGAAATATAGGATGGAAAGACAAAAGGGGAAAGAGGAGAAAAAAGGGGGTGGGGGCGAGGGGTGGGGATTCACAGACGGCTAGATAATAGATAGATTATCAGCAGCATCACAAAGTGTCTTGTCTACTGGCGTTGGCGCGCGCGCTTCTCAACGTCTTGCGATCTCCAACAACATGTACCAAGCTGACACTCTTCCATCATCATCACCATCATCCTCACCACCATTGTCGTCATCGTTGTCATTGTCGTCATCGTCGTCATGCCAGTAAGCGTATGCGAATATGGTTCGCCATCTTACACAGTCAACAGAGCCCTTAGTGAGCGAGTAAACAATGCCGAGGCGCATATAAATCATTACGGTGAAATTAGAATGGCGCTGCGAGGAGTTACCAGGAGATGTGGCCGACGCTCAACACTCAGAGGAAGGCTGAGACTGATATACAATCAGACGGTTACTGGTACCATCGGAATTGGAACTCTTCACTTGCTGCTGAGGATGGAGAGTGAGCACTTATGGGAGTGTCCCGAGTGCTGTGATGTCGATTCGTAATTCAAAATTCAACATTCAACACAGTCAACAGAATAACTTATCAGGTCTGTTCTTCTACCTCATGCAATCTTCTTTTTCTTTGCGTTCACTGTAAACTTCGGCGGAAAGTTCTGGTTGTTCGTCCAACTCTGGACTTTAGTCTTCTTTCAGAGCCTGAGTGTTTCATGCACTTCCGTTTAACAGATCTGATTTAACTGTATGCAGATTGTTGGTTCCTTGCCTCACAGGCAATTCACTCCGACTTCGAAGAAAGCACTCAGTTAGTCGACTCTCGCGACACGCTTGTTGGGGAGACACCGTCTATTCTTTTTTCCCCACAATAGGGTCATGCAATCAGTGTCTTTCCCTTGCTCTTTTTCCATCAGTCTTGCCAGTTGTCACAAAGTTCTCATTTTCACATTCCAAGGTCGATTGGGGTGGAAGGGGTGGGGAGATGGTGGACGCACTGCCTCAAAAACAAACACATAATCACAGTCGACTAATTAGATATATTTCATTTACTTCCTCTGTTACATAAATTTTCAGCTTTTTTCAGGTGATTCTGGCGTCTCTCACAATCTTGAATGAACTCTTCCTAGCTATTTTTGTAAACTGAGAGAATACAGTTTCGTCGCGCCAGCTTCTGATTTGAGTGCATGGCGCGACCCTGTGAGCTGCGGATTTCATTTTGAATGTTTTTCGACTGTGACCAACGTGGTGTTGTGAACTTTAGATTCAGAAAATGGTGCGTGGCCTGTCGCCGCAATATTGTTGGTGCCCTTATGTGATTATTATTGATCGCGTGCGAAACTGCTGATTTGTTCTGCTACCGTCGATGATGAACTGCATTTTTAATGTCAAACTGTTTGTGTTAGCACTTATGATGGCTACCGTATGCTTTTAATGCGTGTGTATGCTAGTGCATATGCTGAGACAGCAGTCTCTCAATCTTCCCACAAGGGACTGCGACGAACATTCTGTGTGTTTTTCGTTGGCACAGGAGCGGAGCAACTATGGGGTGACACGTTTGCTATGAAGCAGAAACTAAGATTATCAAGATTACCATGAGAGTGCTAATTACCAACCCTGGCATTTATATCTCCAAGAAGGATAGTTTTATCACGATATTCGTCTGCGATTCTTTTGAGCGGTTCAAAGAATCTGTCTTTGACATCTACCCCCTTAGCATTCAGACAGGTAAGTGAAAATATCCTCGAATATATGGGTGAGATCCATCAATGTTTCTTGGACCCAGAAAAGGCATTTGAAAAGGTGTCCCTGAGCAAGCTTTCTGACTTCTTGACAGAGAAGAACATTCCAGTTCTCCTGATCAGTGCAAACAGTTTCTACAATAGCCTCCATTCTTCTGATGGATGATGTTCAAGGCCTATAAAGAGACGACAAAGAAGTACTCAGTAGGGTTCTGTGAAATGAGACCAGTCTGTACAACCAAAGCTGACATCTGCAGACTATGTTTCCCTGATTGTTTCTACTCCTTCTCTTCCCCCTTGTACCTCGGCGAAGTGTCGGGGGAAAATGTAACATTCGTTGATGAGCTCTGTCAAGAGCACTAATAAGACTGATGTTCATTTCTGTAAGGCCACCACTGCATTTTTTTTCGAGGTCTTCCACTCGCTCTATACCTGTTATAACAATTTAGTGCGTCTCGCTGTGGCAGATAATACCAGGGAATTCTTGTTAGGTGTCCAAACCACTTCATTTGTTATTCTTTGATGACCTGTAAGACTGGCTTTATTCCTAGCATTCGTCTGATTTCGTGATTTCGTATTCTGTCTTTCCTTGAAACTCCTGCAGCTCTTCTAAGGCATTTGCTCTCTCGTTGTCACAATTTTACTTTCATTGGAGGATGTAAGTGTCCAAGTTTGGCACTGATAGCATGCACTGATTGCTAAATATAATTTATCCACACACACACACACACACACACACACACACACACACACACACACACATACACACAAACTATTATCTTTAAGTATCATTAGTATCATAAATATATAATCACATGTATTAGTTTGGAAGAAGGAACTCAAAAAGAAAGTATCTCAAAATCTAAAATCACACTGTTTTCAAGAAAGGAGGTGAAACCTCAGATTATGGGACAATAAGCATTGGAGCAGGTCACGTAGTTCAAATACCTTGGAGTTGTAATAAACTGGAATTGAGGCATCAAGGCAGCTTTGGCTGCTTAAAAAAAAAAGCTGGGAAATTTTCCAAGACATAAACCTAGCGTTTCTCGGCAATGAAGAAATCAACAAGAGGATAAAAATGACTTTATACCGCTCTACCTATGTGCCAGACCTGCCTGTGTGTGTGAGTCATGGCAATGTCAACAGCTCACAGAAGCCAGCTTCAGGCCTCAGAAATGAGGTATCTGAGAAAGGTGGTCCAA
This sequence comes from Candidula unifasciata, assembly GCA_905116865.2. Lineage (NCBI taxonomy): Eukaryota > Metazoa > Mollusca > Gastropoda > Stylommatophora > Geomitridae > Candidula > Candidula unifasciata. Next base: position 297,704 of record CAJHNH020003223.1, read on the forward strand.
GTGACAAGAAGGGGCAAAGTTTGCAATCAGACAATACGTCAAGATTTAAAAACCCATGACCTTACAAACTCGAGTGGATCTGTCGCAGTTACGATGGTTCGGTCATATATGCAGAATGGGAGAGAATCGGCCACCAAGGCAGGCATGGGAGGCCAAGAACCAGGGAACCAGACCTCCATGACGACCCAGGGTCCGCTGGGAAAACACCATTCGACATTCCCTGGCTGTAATTTTGATTTTTCTGTCAGTTCATCTTGAAGAATTGATAAGTACTTCCAGAAGAAAAAGAACTTGTCATAAATGTTTACTGCAGCATTGAAACAAACAGTCAGCCGCCCATAATATAACTTCGTGCTAGTGCTTTGTAATAGCCTGCTGCATAGTAAGACGAGAGGCAATAAAAGGCTAAAAAAAAGGCCAAACCAGAACAGTGCTTGTCTAAACTGGATATACAAACTCACATACATGACCAACAGCTCAGTGCTACTAAGTGCAACTGAGCAGCAGTTTAGTGCAACTGACAGCTCTCTACAAGTCAAATAAAAGTTCACTGTAAGTGAGAAACAGTTCAATGCAGATGACCAACAGTTCATTGTGACTGAGCTACAGGTCAGCGTACCGGAGGAACAATTCGCTACAACTGACCAACAGCCAGCAGCAATTGAAAACCGTCTCAATACAATTAAACACTAGCCCACTGCAACCGAACAACAGTTCAGTGCAGTTTACCAAACGCTCACTGCAGCTGATTAATAGTTCAGTGTAACTAACTAAAGCTCACTGAACTGATCAAATCTCACTGCAGCCTCCCAACAGTTCAGTGCAATTACCAACCGCTCCCACTCCCTTTCTAACCATTGCATCTCACGCTCTCTGCCTCTCTCTCTCTCTCTCTCTCTTCTCCCTCTCTCTTGCTTCTCTCTCTTCTCTCTCTGTCTCTTCTCTCTCTCTCTCTCTCTCTCTCTCTCTCTCTCTCTCTCTGTGTGTGTGTGTGTGTGTATGTGTGTGTGTGTTTGTCACCTTTTAAAAGTACAATTTTCCATACCCTGCCCATAGGCAGTGTCACAATAAAAGGTCACCCAAGGGTCTTGTAACCGCAAACATAAACGAACGATTCGCTGCATGTTTTGTTTATTAATGGAGACCGGGTAAGATTTTAACCCCATCTGAACCCCGCCACAAACGATAAACACCCAACTACAGCCGAAATTTTGCTTATTTTTCCATGAAGTGGTTGTTGTTGTGTAAATTTTATGTTAGGAAATGAAGGTGTGTGTGTGTGTGTGTGTGTGTGTGTGTGTGTGTGTGTGTGTGTATGTATATATATATATATATATATATATATATATATATATATATATATATATATATATCCTTCTCTTCCCTTTCCCCTCTGTCTTTCACTCAGCTCCCATCGCGAATGCTCCCAAGTGTTAACTTCTACAAACGCACACTGCGAAATTCTAATGTAGCGAGAAAATACCAACTCGAAAAAGTTAGCATCTTGTGGAGAGCCAACTCGTTCACTATTATCCCTTGTGAGTTTTTGCAGCGCCATTTTTGGAGGTTCGGGTGAAGATGGGTTGGGGGAGAAGGTGGAACAGACCCATTGGCACTCAACAATCACAAGGGGAAAAGAAGGTAAAGGAAAAAGAATGAAATAATGAGACCGCTGGACATACCTTTTGATGAATAATTCATATGGGGATTTATAAAGCTTCGAGGCTTGTGCTTTCTAATAGCCTGCTGCATTGTAGTTAGACGAGAGGTAATTAAAGGTTAAGAACGGTCAAACCACAAAAGTGCCTGTCTAAACTGGATATACAAACTCACATATATGACCAACAGTTTAGTGCAGCTGAGTGCAGCTGAGCAGCAGTTAAGTGCAACTGAACAACACTTTATTGAAACTGACAGCTCTCTACAACTCAAGTAAAAGTTCACTGTAAGTGAGCAACAGTTCAATGCAAATGACCAACAGTTCATTGTGACTGAGCTACAGGTCAGTGAACCTGAGGAACAGTTCGCTACAACTGACCAACAGCCAACAGTAATTGAAAACCAGCTCACTACAACTAAATAATAGCCCACTGCAATCGAACAACAATTCAGTGCAGTTGATCAAACGCTCACTGCAACTGAACAACACAGTTCAGTCCAGTTGACCAAACGCTCACTGCAACTGAACAACAGTTCAGTGTAACTAACCAAAGCTCACTGCAACTGACAAACATTTCACTGTAACTAACCAAAGCTCACTGCAACTGACCAAAGCTCACTACAGCTTCTCAACAGTTCAGTGCAATTTACCAACCGCACACTGCAACTGGCCAACAGTTCAATGCTAGTGAGCCACAATCTACAGTATGCATGTATAGAATATTTACAGAACATACATGTATGCAGAGCATTCATTTCTCCTTTCTCCTTCCCACTCCCTTTCTAACGATTGCATCTCACGCGCTCCGTCTCTCTCTCTCTCCCCTCCCTTGGTGGGTGGAACAGACCCATTGTCACCCAACAATAATATCCTAAAAAGCAATTAACTAGGGGGGTTTGCTGAAGTCGGATTTTTTTTTTACCTTAAGGCACTGATATCGCACCCTTGCTGTAAACCACACATCAATAGAGCTAGAAAGTCAGAAAGACCTCTACAAAAGAATTTAAGCGTAGTCATCGGTGGAACCATTTCCCACGACGAATCAAAAGTACATCTAACCTCAGAACATACAATGGGAAACTATTCAAAGATTATCTCATAATAAACTGCACGTCCCCTTCAATAATGATAGCCAGTGAAGTGAAGAACCATGTTCCATGTCTACAGGCGTATTGGGTATATAGGGCCAGACACATATTTCATAGACCAAACGGCACTTTGTGAATGATGTGGTCAGCATCACGTCGGCCGCCTTTACTTCCCAGGATTGTACCTGTTACCCACTCAAGGCTGGTTAGACCTGGGAGCCAAGGTCAGCTTTATTAAATGTCTGGCCCCTCTCAGGACCCGATCCCAAGACCTTCCGATCAGCAGGCGAGCGTCTAGTCGCTAGACCACGGCGGCTCCCCCTGAATAATAATAATAGTATAAGCTTACCTTTTAAGCATTCACATTTTCCATAGATATATTACTAGACAGATTGTTACTACTCTGACCTGTCATTCCCTGACATGTTTGTGTCATTCTAACCATCCCAACCATTACTGTGGCTGCTTATGGCCATATATGTTTTATTGGCACAGCTATCTGTCATATAGAGACATAAAGACATACAAGGAGAGGGCGAGAGAAGAAAGAGATAATTAGTTAAATGAGTAACAGAAGAAGTCAGCGTGAAAGGAATATGAGGAATGACAGAGAGAGAGAGAGAGAGAGAGAGACAGAGAGAGAGAGACAACAGGCAGAGAAAGAGAGACAGACAGAGAGAGAGAGAGAGAGAGAGTGAAGTGGTTTCGTAAATAGAAGGTAAAGTAGGGGCTGAGTGGTCTTGAGGCATGGTGTCCGCCTCGAGTGCTAGAGGTTCCTGGTTAAATCCCCGGTAATGGCTGGAAATCTTTCACGTGGACTTGGACTTTTAGTAATTCACTTGGGTTTCTGTGTAGTAAGATCGGACGCCCGTCTGCATTGTTGAGCACGTAAAAAACCTTTGGCAGTTGGAAATCGAAAAGAGTACCCTAACGGCGCTGCCCGCACAAAATTTGGAGTTATAAATCTACCCAGAGTATTGCAAGATCCCAGCCGGTGCTACAGAGTTTGTGCACTGTGCTGATTTTTTTCAGAGTCAGACTTGAGTTAGAAGAAGAACGGAGCACTTATGGGGCACTACCTGTGTGCCATAATGTTGATTCGTTGTTCAAACCTCAAATAAAAGGTAAAGGCAAGAGAATGAAATAATGAGACCGCCGGACATACCAATTGATAGACGTTAATGAACAATTCCTATGGGGATTTATAAATCTTTGAGGCTCGTGCTTTGTAATAGCCTGCTGCATTGTAGTTAGACGAGAGGCAATAAAAGGCTAAGAAAGGTCAAACCAGAAAAGGGCCTGTCTAAACTGGATATACAAACTCACATACATGACCAACAGTTCAGTGCAACTGAGTGCAACGCAGTGCAACTGAGCAGCAGTTTAGTGCAACTGACAGCTCTCTACAACTCAAGTAAAAGTTCACTGTAAGTGAGCAGCAGTTGAATGCCAATGACCAACAGTTCATCTTGACTGAGCTACAGGTCAGTGTACCTGAGGAACAGTTCGCAACAACTGACCAATAGCCAACAGGAATTGAAAACCAGCTCACTACAACTAAACACTAGCCCATTGCAACTGAACAACAGTTCAGTGCAGTTGATCAAACACTCACTGTAGCTGAACAACACAGTTCAGTGTAACTAACCAAAATCACTGCTACTGACAAATATTTCACTGTAACTAACCAAAGCTCACTGCAACTGATCAAAGCTCACTACAGCCTCCCAACAGTTCAGTGCAATTTACCAACCGCACACTGCAACTGGCCAACAGTTCAATGCTAGTGAGCCACAATCCCCTCTATGTATCTATATATTTAGAGAACATACATGTATGCAGAGCATTTATTTCTCTTTTCTCCTTCCCACTCCCTTTCTAACCATTGTATCTCACGCTCTCCGCCTCTCTCTCTCTCTTTTCTCTATCTTCTCTCTCTCTCTCTCTTGCTCTCTCTCTCTCTCTCTCTTATCTGTCTGTGTGTGTGTGTGTCCACACTTTAAAAGTACAATTTTCCATACCCTGCCCTTAGGCAGTGTCACAGTAAAAGGTCACCAAAGGGTCTTGTAACCGAAAACAAAAACGATTCGCTGCATGTTTTGTTTATTAATGGAAACTTAGTGAGGTATTTACCCCATCTTAACCCCACCACAGACGATAAACACCCAATTACCGCCGAAATTGGGCTTCCAATATATATATATATATATATATATATATATATATATATATATATATATATATATATATATATATATATATATATATATATATATAAATTTCTACAAACGCACACTGCGAAATTCTAATGTAGCGGGGACGTACCAACTCGGAGAGGTTATCGTCTTGTTGAGAGCCAACTAGTACATTATTATCCCAGTGTGAGTTTCGCAGCGCCATTTGTGGAGATTCGGGGGAAGAATGGTTGGGAAGGGAAGGAGGGGGGTGGAACAGACCCATTGACACCCAACAATAATATCCTAAAAAGCATAACTGGGGGGGGGGGGGGGGGGGAGTTGCTGAAGTCGGATTTTTTTCCCCAAGGCACTGATATCGCACCCTTGCTATAAACCACAAATCAATAAAGCTAGAAAGACCTCTACAAAACAAGTTAAGCGTAGCCATGCGTGGAACCATTTCCCACGACGAATCAAAAGTACAACTAAACTCAGAACATACAATGGGAAACTATTTAAAGACTATCTCATAAAAAACTGCACTTTCCCTTCAATAATAATAGCCAGTGAAGTAAAGAACCATGTTCCATGTCTACAGTCGTATTGGGTATATCGGGACAGACCCATATTTCATAGACCAAACGGCACTTTGTGGATGATGTGGTCAGCATCACGTCGGCCGCCTTTACTTCCCAGGATTCTACCTGGTACCCACTCAAGGCTGGTTAGACCTGGGAGCCAGGGTCATTTTTAATAAAAGTCTGGCCCCTCTCAGGACCCGAACCCAAGACCTTCCGATCCGCAGGCGAGAGTCTAGTCTTTAGACCACGGCGGCTCCCTCTGAATAATAATAATAGTATCCGCTTATATTTTAAGCATTTACATTTTCCATAGATATACTACTAGACAGATTGTTACTTCCTGTCATTCCCTGACATGTTTGTGTCATTCTAACCATCCCAACCATTACTGTGGTTGCTTATGACCATATATGTTATATTGGCACAGCTATCTGTCATATAGAGACATACAGACATACAAGGAGAGGGCGAGAGAAGAAAGAGAAGAGATAATTAGTTAAATGAGTAACAGAAGAAGTCAGCGTGAAAGGAATATGAGGAATGACAGAGAGAGAGAGAGAGAGAGAGAGAGAGAGAGAGAGAGAGAGAGAGAGAGAGAGAGAGAGAGAGAGTGAAGTGGTTTGGTGATCAGTGTCACAGTCTGCTCAAAGGAGTGACTTTGCAGACGTTATACGTGTCCTCCATGTTTGTTGTATTAAAATATAATCAATTTGGTTCCTGTCACTGGACGTTAAAAAATGCGTATTAACCTTTGAGTCTCGTAAGTTTAAGTGGTAGGGATGTCAGGTTGTGCGACGTTGTACTGTCTCGACGGTCTCACCGGCAACTACGCGTGTGTACAGGATGTGAGCGGTTTTAACAACCCAATAACATGTAAAACTGACCCTAACCAACACCCCCCCCCTGCCATTGGACGTTTAAAAATGCGTATTAACCTCTGAGACTCGTAAGTTTAAAGTGGTAGGGATGTCAGGTTGTGCGACGTTGTACTGTCTCGACGGTAACTACGCGTGTGTACAGTTGTTTTTGCCGAAGATGTCTTAAAACAAAAATAGCTTTTCCAGCGTCTCAACGATTAGAAAAATCCAGTTAGCTTAATTACACAGGTGACTGGCCTACTAAATTTATAAGGGGTTGAACTTCCTGTAAACAGGCCAGGGAAAAATTAGAACCATGTTAAAACAGGGTGTATCTGACAGAGTAAAACAGAGATCAACTTTACTGCAAATAATTATGTATGAGAAACACTGCGTTTAGGGGCAAGTCGGAATATAGGATGGAAAGACAAAAGGGGAAAGAGGAGAAAAAAGGGGGTGGGAGCGAGGGGTGGGGATTCACAGACGGCTAGATAATAGATAGATTATCAGCAGCATCACAAAGTGTCTTGTCTACTGGCGTTGGCGTGCGCGCTTCTCAACGTCTTGCGATCTCCAACAACATGTATCAAGCTGACACTCTTCCATCATCATCACCATCATCCTCACCACCATTGTCGTCATCGTCGTCATTGTCGTCATCGTCGTCATGCCAGTAAGCGTATGCGAATATGGTTCGCCATCTTACACAGTCAACAGAGCCCTTAGTGAGCGAGTAAACAATGCCGAGGCGCAAATAAATCATTACGGTGTAATTAGAATGGCGCTGCGGGGAGTTACCAGGAGATGTGGCCGACGCTCAACACTCAGAGGAAGGTTGAGACTGATATACAATCAGACGGTTACTGGTACCATCGGAATTGGAACTCTTCACTTGCTGCTGAAGATGGAGAGTGAGCACTTATGGGAGTGTCCCGAGTGCTGTGATGTAGATTCGTAATTCAAAATTCAACATTCAACACAGTCAACAGAATAACTTATTAGGTCTGTTCTTCTACCTCATGCAATCTTCTTTTTCTTTGCGTTCACTTTAAACTTCGGCGGAAAGTTCTGGTTGTTCGTCCAACTCTGGACTTTAGTCTTCTTTCAGAGCCTGAGTGTTTCATGCACTTCCGTTTAACAGATCTGACTTAACTGTATGCAGATTGTTGGTTCCTTGCCTCACAGGCAATTCACTCTGACTTCGAAGAAAGCACCCAGTTAGTCCACTCTCGCGACACGCTTGTTGGGGAGACACCGAGTCTATTCTTTTTTCCCCACAATAGGGTCCCCGAACCCACACGTGGATCTCATGCAATCAGTGTCTTTCCCTTGCTCTTTATCCATTAGTCTTGCCAGTTGTCACAAAGTTCTCATTTTCACATTCCAAGGTCGATTGGGGTGGAAGGGGTGTGGAGATGGTGGACGCACTGCCTCAAAAACAAACATATCATCACAGTCGACTAATTAGATATATTTCATTTACTTCCTCTGTTACATAAATTTTCAGCTTTTTTCAGGTGATTCTGGCGTCTCTCACAATCTTGAATGAACTCTTCCTAGCTATTTTTGTAAACTGAAAGAATACAGTTTCGTCGCGCCAGCTACTGATTTGAGTGCATGGCGCGACCCTGTGAGCTGCTGATTTCATTTTGAATGTTTTTCGACTGTGACCAACGTGGTGTTGTGAACTGTAGATTCAGAAAATGGTGCGTGGCCTGTCGCCGCAATATTGTTGGTGCCGTTATGTGATTATTATTGATCGCGTGCGAAACTGCTGATTTGTTCTGCTACCGTCGATGATGAACTCCATTGTTAATGTCACACTGTTTGTGTTAGCACTTATGATGGCTACCGTATGCTTTTAATGCGTGTGTATGCTAGTGCATATGCTGAGACAGCAGTCTCTCAATCTTTCCACAAGGGACTGCGACGAACATTCTGTGTGTTTTTCGTTGGCACAGGAGCGGAGCAACTATGGGGTGACACGTTTGCTATGAAGCTGAAACTAAGATTACCAAGATTACCATGAGAGTGCTAATTACCAACCCTGGCATTTATATCTCCAAGAAGGATAGTTTTATGACGATATTTGTCTGCGATTCTTTTGAGCGGTTCAAAGAATCTGTCTTTGACATCTACCCCCTTAGCATTCAGACAGGTAAGTGAAAATATCCTCGAATATGTGGGTGAGATCCATCAATGTTTCTTGAACCCAGAAAAGGCATTTGAAAAGGTGTCCCCGAGCAAGCTTTCTGACTTCTTGACAGAGTAGAACATTCCAGTTCTCCTGATCAGTGCAAACAGTTTTTACAATAGCCGCCATTCTTCTGATGGATGATGTTCAAGGCCTATAAAGAGACGACAAAGAAGTACTCAGTAGGGTTCTGTGAAATGAGACCAGTCTGTACAACCAGAGCTGACATCTGCAGACTATGTTTCCCTGATTGTTTCTTCTCCTTCTTCTTCTTCTCTTCCCCCTTATACCTCGGCGAAGTGTCGGGGGAAAATGTAACATTCGTTGATGAGCTCTGTCAAGAGCACTAATAAGACTGCTGTTCATTTCTGTAAGGCCACCACTGCATTTTTTTCGAGGTCTTCCACTCGCTCTATACCTGTTATAACGTTTTAGTGCGTCTCGCTGTGGCAGATAATACCAGGGAATTCTTGTTAGGTGTCCAAACCACTTCATTTGTTATTCTTTGATGACCTGTAAGACTGGCTTTATTCCTAGCATTAGTCTGATTTCGTGATTTCGTATTCTGTCTTTCCTTGAAACTCCTGCAGCTCTTCTAAGGCATTTGCTCTCTCGTTGTCACAATTTTACTTTCATTGGAGGATGTAAGTGTCCAAGTTTGGCACTGATAGCATGCACTGATTGCTAAATATAATTTATCCACACACACACAGAAACTATTATCTTTAAGTATCATTAGTATCATAAATATATAATCACATGTATTAGTTTGGAAGAAGGAACTCAAAAAGAGAGTATCTCAAAATCTAAAATCACACTGTTTTCAAGAAAGGAGGTGAAAACTCAGATTACGGGACAATAAGCATTGGAGCAGGTCTCGTAGTTCAAATACCTTGGAATTGTAATAAACTGGAATTGAGGCATCAAGGCAGCTTTGGCTGCCTAATTAAAAAAAGCTGGGAAATTTTTCCAAGACATAAACCTAGCGTTTCTCGGCAATAAAGAAATCAACAAGAGGATAAAAATGACTTTATACCGCTCTACCTATGTGCCAGACCTGCCTGTGTGTGTGAGTCATGGGCAATGTCAACAGCTCACAGAAGCCAGCTTCAGGCCTCAGAAATGAGGTATCTGAGAAAGGTGGTCCAAGTGACAAGAAGGGGCAAAGTTTGCAATCAGACAATACGTCAAGATCTAAAAACCCATGACCTTACAAACTCGAGTGGATCTGTCGCAGTTACGATGGTTCGGTCATATATGCAGAATGGGAGAGAATCGGCCACCAAGGCAGGCATGGGAGGCCAAGAACCAGGGAACCAGACCTCCATGACGACCCGATGGGAAAACACCATTCGACATTCCCTGGCTGTAATTTTGATTTTTCTGTCAGTTCATCTTGAAGAATTGATAAGTACTTCCAGAAGAAACAGAACTTGTCATAAATGTTTATTGCAGCATTGAAACAAACAGCCGCCCATAATATTATTTCGTGCTAGTGATTTGTAATAGCCTGCTGCATTGTAGTTAGACGAGAGGCAATAAAAGGCTAAAAAAAAAACCAAACCAGAAAAGTGCCTGTCTAAACTGGATATACAAACTCACATACATGATAAACAGCTCAGTGCAACTGAGTGCCACGCAGTGCAACTGAGCAGCAGTTTAGTGCAACTGAAAGCTCTCTACAAGTCAAGTAAAAGTTCACTGTAAGTGAGCAACAGTTCAATGCAGTTAACCAACAGTTCATTTTGACTGAGCTACAGGTCAGTGTACCTGAGGAACAATTCGCTACAACTGACCAACAGCCAGCAGCAATTGAAAACCAGCTCACTACAATTAAACACTAGCCCACTGCAACCGAACAACAGTTCAGTGCAGTTTACCAAACGCTCACTGCAACTGAACAACAGTTCAGCGCAGTTACCAAACGCTCACTACAGCTGAACAACACAGTTCAGTGCAATTTACCAAACGCTTACTGCAACTGATTTACAGTTCAGTGTAACTAAACTAGTGAGACACAATCCACTGTATGCATGTATATATTTACACAACATACATGTATGCAGAGCATTCCTTTCACCTTTCTCCTTTCCACTCCCTTTCTAACCATTGCATCTCACGCTCTCCGCCTCTCTCTCTCTCTCTCTCTCTCTCTCTTCTTCTCTCTCTCTCTCTTCTCCCTCTCTCTTGCTTCTCTCTCTAATCTCTCTGTCTCTTTCTCTCTCTCTCTCTCTCTCTCTCTCTCTCTCTCTCTCTCTGTGTGTGTGTGTGTGTGTGTCACCTTTTAAAAGTACAATTTTCCATACCCTGCCCATAGGCAGTGTTACAATAAAAGGTCACTCAAGGGTCTTGTAACCGCAAACATAAACAAACGATTCGCTGCATGTTTTGTTTATTAATGGAGACCGGGTAAGGATTAACCCCATCTGAACCCAACCACAGACGATAAACACATAACTACAGCCGAAAGTTTGCTTATTTTTCCATGAGGTGGTTGTTGTTGTGTAAATTTTATGTTAGGAAATGAGGGTGTGTGTGTGTGTATATATATATATATATATATATATATATATATATATATATATATATATATATATATATATATATATTTATATATCCTTCTCTTCCCTTTCCCCTCTGTCTTTCACTCAGCTCCCATCGCGAATGCTCCCAAGTGTTTACTTCTACAAACGCGAACTGCGAAATTCTAATGTGGCGGGAAAATACCAACTCGAAAAAGTTAGCATCTTGTGGAGAGCCAACTCGTTCACTATTATCCCTTGTGAGTTTTTGCAGCGCCATTTTTGGAGGTTCGGGTGAAGATGGGTTGGGGGAGAAGGTGGAACAAACCCATGGGCACTCAACAATCATAAGGGAAAAAGAAGGTAAAGGAAAAAGAATGAAATAATGAGACCGCTGGACATACCTATTGATGAACAATTCATATTGGGATTTATAAAGCTTCGGGGCTTGTGCTTTGTAATAGCCTGCTACATTGTAGTTAGACGAGAGGCAATAAAAGGTTAAGAAAGGTCAAACCAGAAAAGGGCCTGTCTAAACTGGATATACAAACTATGAGACCGCCGGACATACAAATTGATAGACGTTGATGAACAATTCCTATGGGGATTTATAAATCTTTGAGGCTCGTGCTTTGTAATAGCCTGCTGCATTGTAGTTACTCGAGAGGCAATAAAAGGCTAAGAAAGATCAAACCAGAAAAGGGCCTGTCTTAACTGGATATACAAACTCACATACATGACCAACAGTTCAGTGCAACTGAGTGCAACGCAGTGCAACTGAGCAGCAGTTTAGTGCAACTGAAAGCTCTCGACTAGTCAAGTAAAAGTTCACTGTAAGTGAGCAACAGTTCAATGCAGATAACCAACAGTTTATTTTGACTGAGCTACAGGTCAATGTACCTGAGGAACAATTCGCAACAACTGACCAATAGCCAACAGCAATTGAAAACCAGCTCACTACAACTAAACACTAGCCCATTGCAACCGAACAACAGTTCAGTGCAGTTGATCAAACACTCACTGTAGCTGAACAACACAGTTCAGCGCAGTTTACCAAACGCTTACTACAACTGATTAACAGTTTAGTGTAATTAATCAAAGCTCACTGCAACTGACCAAAGCTGACTACAGCTTTCCAACAGTTCAGTGCAATTTACCAACCGCACACTGCAACTGGCCAACAGTTCAATGCTAGTGAGCCACAATCTACAGTATGCATGTATAGAATATTTACAGAACATACATGTATGCAGAGCATTCATTTCTCCTTTCTCCTTCCCACTCCCTTTCTAACGATTGCATCTCACGCGCTCCGTCTCTCTCTCTCTCCCTCCCTTGGTGGGTGGAACAGACCCATTGTCACCCAACAATAATATCCTAAAAAGCAATTAACTATAGGGGTTTGCTGAAGTCGGATTTTTTATACCTTAAGGCACTGATATCGTACCCTTGCTATAAACCACACATTAATAAAGCTAGAAAGCCAGAAAGACCTCTACAAAACAAGTTAAGCGTAGTCATGCGTGGAACCATTTCCCACGACGAATCAAAAGTACAACCAAACTCAGAACATACAATGGGAAACTATTTGAAGATTATCTCATAAAAAACTGCACGTCCCATTCAATAATAATAGCCAGTGAAGTAAAGAACCATGTTCCATGTCTACAGGCGTATAGGGTATATAGGGCCAGACCCATATTTCATAGACCAAACGGCACTTTGTGGATGATGTGGTCAGCATCACGTCGGCCGCCTTTACTTCTCATGATTGTACCCGTTACCCACTCAAGGCTGGTTAGACCTGGGAGCCAAGGTCATTTTCAATAAAAGTCTGGCCCCTCTCAGGACCCGAACCCAAGACCTTCCGATCCGTAGGCGAGAGTCTAGTCTCTAGACCACGGCGGCTCCCTCTGAATAATAATAATAGTATCAGCTTATATTTTAAGCTTTCACATTTTCCATAGATATATTACTAGACAGATTGTTCCTACCCAGTCCTGTCATTCCCTGACATGTTGGTGTCATTCTAACCATCCCAACCATTACTGTGGCTGCTTATGGCCATATATGTTATATTAGCACAGCTATCTGTCATATAGACACATAAAGACATACAAGGAGAAGGCGAGAGAAGAAAGAGATAATTAGTTAAATGAGTAACAGAATAAGTCAGCGTGAAAGGAATATGAGGAATGACAGCGAGAGAGAGAAAGACAGAGAGAGACAACAGGCAGAGAAAGAGAGACAGAGAGAAAGAGAGAGAGAGAGAGAGAGAGAGAGAGAGAGAGAGAGAGAGAGAGAGAGAGAGAGAGAAGTGGTTTGGTAAATAGAAGGTAAAGTAGGGGGCTGAGTGGTCTCGGGGCATGGTGTCCGCCTCGAGTGCTAGAGGTTCCTGGTTAAATCCCCGGTAATGGCTGGAAATCTTTCACGTGGACTTGGACTTTTAGTAATTCACTTGGGTTTCTGTGTAGTAAGATCGGACGCCCGTCTACATTGTTGAGCACGTAAAAAACCTTTGGCAGTTGGAAATCGAAAAGAGTACCCTAACGGCGCTGCCCGCACAAAACATTAACAGTTCAGTGTAACTAACCAAAGCTCACTGCAACTGACAAACATTTCACTGTAAATAACCAAAGCTCACTGCAACTGATCAAAGCTCACTACAGCTTTCCAACAGTTCAGTGCAATTTACCAACCGCACGCTGCAACTGCCCAACAGTTCAATGCTAGTGAGCCACAATCCACAGTATGCATGTATATAATATTTACAGAACATACATTTATGCAGAGCATTCATTTCTCCTTTCTCTTTCCCACTCCCTTTCTAACGATTGCATCTCACTCTCTCCGCCTCTCTCTCCCTCTCTCTCTCTCTCTTCTCTCTCTCTCTTGATTCAGTCTCTCTCCTCTCTTTCTCTTTCTTTCTCTGTGTGTGTGTGTGTGTGTATGTGTGTGTGTGTGTGTGTGTGCCAGCGTTTAAAAGTAAATTTTTCCATACCCTGCCCTTAGGCATTGTCACAGCAAAAGGTCACCCAAGGGTCTTGTAACCGAAAACATGATCAAACGATTCGCTGCATGTTGTGCTTATTAATGGAGACTGAGTGAGGTTTTAACCCCATCTGAACCCCACCACAGACGATAAACACCCAATTACCGCCGAAATACTCTGTCTTTCACTCAGCTTCCATCGCGAATACTCCTTAGTGTTTTCTTCAACAAACGCTCACTGCGAAATTCTAATGTTGCGGGAAAGTACCAACTCGGAGAGGTTAGCGGCTTGTTGAGAGCCAACTCGTACACTATTATCCCCGTGTGAATTTCTCAGCGCCATTTGTGGAGATTCGGGTGAAGATTGGTTGGGAAGGGAAGGGAGGGGGGGGGGGGTTGTTGGAACAGACCCATTGTCACCCAACAAAAATATCATAAAAAGCAATTAACTAGAGGGGTTTGCTGAAGTCGGATTTTTTTTACTTTAAGGCACTGATATCGCACCCTTGCTATAAACCACACATCAATAAAGCTAGAAAGCCAGAAAGACCTCTACAAAACAAGTTAAGCGTAGTCATCCGTGGAACCATTTCCCACGACGAATCAAAAGTACAACTAAACACAGAACATACAATGGGAAGATTATCTGATAATAATAAACTGCACGTTCCCTACAATAATAATAGCCAGTGAAGTAAAAAAAAAACTATTTTCCATGTCTACAGGCGTATTGGGCATATAGGGTCAGGCCCATATATCATAGACCAAACGACACTTTGTAGATGATGTGGTCAGCATCACGTCGGTCGCCTTTACTTCCCAGGATTGTACCTGGTACCCACTCAAGGCTGGTTAGACCTGTGAGCCAAGGTCATTTTTGATAAAGTCCGGCCCTCTCAGGACTTGAACCCAAGACCTTCCGATCCGCAGGCAAGCGTCTAGTCGCTAGACCACGGCGGCTCCCCCTGAATAATAATAATAGTATAAGCTTACCATTTAAGCTTTCACATTTTCCATAGATATATTACTAGACAGATTGTTCCTACCCAGTCCTGTCATTCCCTGACATGTTTGTGTCATTCTAACTATCCTAACCATTACTGTGGTTGCTTATGGCCATATATGTTATATTGGCACAGCTATCTGTCATATTGGGACATAAAGACATACAAGGAGAGTGCGAGAGAAGAAAGAGAAGAGATAATTAGTTAAATGAGTAACAGAAGAAGTCAGCATGAAAGGAATATGAGGAATGACAGAGAGAGAGAGAGAGAGAGAGAGAGAGAGAGAGAGAGACAAAGAAAGAGAGAGAGAGAGAGAGAGAGAGAGAGAGAGAGAGAGAGAGAGAGAGTGAAGTGGTTTGGTGATCAGTGTCACAATCAGCTCAAAGGAGTGACTTTGCGGACGTTACATATGTCCTCCGTGTTTGTTGTATTAAAATATAATCAATTTGGTTCCTGCTTTTTCCATCTGCTGAAGTCCAGATATATAGCCTTCTTGAGTGTTGTTTAAATAGAGTGTTGGTAATACACATATTCTTTTCTAAACAAAATTTGATCAGTCTCTACCTCCGCCAATTTTTGCATTAAAATCCCCCATGGTGGTTATAATATCTCTTTTTTCTACCCTTACTAACTTCTCTTCCAAACTGTCATACAAATTTTGACTTGATTTTCTTCTGATGCAGATGTTGGCGCATAGACTTGAATAATTGTGATGTTCCTTTTCCTTGAGTCCAGACAAAGCGACTGAACCTTGGGTAATATTACCTAAAACTTTACACTGTAGCTAGGAATTCTATTCTCATGCCAGTGTCAGAATGTTATCTCCTGACCACAGACTGTAGAGGCCAGCGAACGGGGAACTTAGCATCACACCTGAGCTGGACCGTAGGTCATAAAGATTACCTAACACAGATTGAGCGGATTCTAGACATTGAGGCGAGGAGAAGTTTAAAGTTTAACACGTCAGTGTAATTCTGGAGAGAACAGGTGTTTGGCAATTAGGAATGTTTTATCTTGATCTTGGTCACGTAGGAAACACAATGGCTTCACTGACCGTCTTTCACACCGGCCAGTTAGATTCGGTGTAAACTAGATTGGGGCACTTAAGAATGTTTGCTCTAGGGATGTCAGTCCAGAATTGACTGACAGGCCACTTGTTAGCTAATGTGATTTGATAGGTACTTCGGAGGAGGAGCTTAAGCCATCATCTTGAGGGTTGGGTAAAAACTAAGGAAAGGGAGGAGTTTAATTTGGACAATAGATTGATACTTATACTTCGAGCCTGTGGAATTCCCGTCATTAATCGCAGCCTGCCGGCAAACAAACAGGTCGACGTAAAGGTATATTTTACTGTCGTACTCTGGTTTGGCGATAGATGGAAAAGTTCCCAGGTGAGAGAAAATATTAATTTTAATCTTGTATACTTAGGTTAGGGAGTTAAGCTTAGTCTATACTACCTTTTCCTAATTTGTCTGCACATTCTGCTTGAAATAGTTCTGTGTGAATATTCAGTATCTCAAGTTAGGGAACTGCTAAACTATTCCTATTTCTTGTATGTTTGTGTCACATGTTTTTCATTGTATCTTTTCATGTGTATAAAATAAGATGTGAACAATGACATTTGCTATAATGAAATGTAATTATATTGTTTCCATGATCAGCCAAAACATGAGTTTGGACTGTGGGGAAATCCAGCCCATATGTGCAGGGATGCTGCTACGTTTTGTGTGCCCACCATGTGCTCACTTAATGTGTTCACCTGAACAGGGGATTTATAACCCCAGGGGAAGGATGATGGGTGTATAGAATTCACGGTCACTGAAAGTTAATATTCAGGACAGCGTGCACATATAAATTGTTTGCGGGTTCAGCACATAACCTGCGCCACATGTTTATGTCAAATCTATGTCAGCCAATTCGAAGTCTGAGTGAAGACGGACAACAGACTTAGAAAGTCAACTATCATGACATAGCATTTGAGGGAAGGCAGGATATGTGACGCCCATGTAAGACAAAAGACCTTCAGACTAGACTGGAGAGGATGTGGAATATGAGGAGGAGTGATGGGCTATATCTTATTATTATATGTTGTATTAATTGATACATGTATTCTTAGTGTAAGTCAAGATACTACACGTATGTGTTTTGTTTCCATGATTACAGCGCCCATGTGACGATCAGTCCATGAAGTAGACTACATTGTGTTAGACTCGGCCAGCTGGGAACCAGGTGGAGAACGAGGTGGAGAACGATGTGGAGAACGAGGTGGGGATGAAGTGGAGAATAAGCTGAAACAGGCAGACAACAGGCAAGGAAGAGTTGGACAAGCTTGACAGTTCCTCACGGCTGTCAGAGGCTTATAAGCTAAGTTAACATCTTTTAAGTTAATATTACCAGCATTATCATACCACTCTAAACCCCGAGCTGTTTGTCTCGCTGAAGCTTATCACTTATCACGTTAACCAGTCACTGTTTGTGTAAATCAACAAACTGGTAATTTCATTGTAGTAAATAAAGCTGTATGTCAAGTTTTAAACTACATAGTTTGTTAAATTCCAAATGTCTGTTCTTACATGTTTAATTAAACTGTTAGGATAGAATACCATTTGGTGGGAGCTCAAATAATATAATAATTCTTTAATTATTAATAATAACACCGGGAGAAGGTAGATGACGGAGGAATCACTTGCCCTGTCTAATAATTCATTAAGTATGATAGACATCTAAAATTCCTTGCCTTCTCTTGTGGGTACCAAGTGCAGCTAATGTTAAAGTACTGAACGAGCCAATATGGTTGTTTTCTTGGGTATCCAGGACTTTGTCTGAGAGCAACATAGCTCAGATTTTAGTTCCGTTAATCTGGTGGAGGGAATGTGTTGAGAGGAACATCCCTACTCAACATTATGAACATTTAAACCACCCGTCACGTCACACTCTACCTCCGCCAATTTTTGCATTAAAATCCCCCATGGTGGTTATAATATCTCTTTTTTCTACCCTTACTAACGTCTCTTCTAAACTGTCATACAAATTTTGACTTGATTTTCTTCTGATGCAGATGTTGGCGCATAGACTTGAATAATTGTGATGTTCCTTTTCCTTGAGTCTGACAGTTAGAATTTCGACGCTCATTGGATTATATCCAAGAAGTTATCAAGAAACTGTTCTTGTCATCAGAAAACCCACCCCGCTCAAACCACTCTTTTCCTTTCCAAAATAAACAAATGTATCTCCTGTTTGAGTCACAAAGTGGCCTTGACCCGCCCATCTATGTTCAGAAATTCCTAGTATATCTATTTTATTCCTTTCTAGTTCTCTGCCAACGATGCTAAGTTTTCCCTGATACATGCTCCTAACATTCCATGTTCCTAACTTTTAAGTTTTCCTTAGAGCGGTGACAGAGTTTTCTGTTGTAGTACCGTCGGGCTTAAGGTCGTCATCACAACTACCCTTACTTGCTCTGCCATCGTTCTCTTCCCCAGTTCGCGTTTGTGATCTGCCTGGCCCGGGGGCCTCACCATCAGATCTTGAGTTTCATTTTTGGCTTCCCTGATGAGTATCTTGGGATAGTAATGTGATAGATTCCCGTTGCTTTCCACATCCACATGGCTTTAGACCACGTCCTCAGCCTTCAGCAACCTTTTCGATTAAGTAAGTGCCCTGCTCTGTGATGCTCCTGCTAGAAATAAACTGTAGTTTCGTTAAAAATAAAGTGTCCTAAATCGGTACAGGCTCGCCGCCAAGAAGAAAACATTGGGGAGGTTCCCATTTATAATTTTCTAAGGGGTGACAGGAATAGAGGGATTAATGCGCGTAATCCTTGTTTAAATGCACAATAATAATATTAACAACATTAGTCTTGTAGTCCTATTTAATGGAGGATTAAAAAGTATACTATCAAGAAAAGGACGGCAGAGGTCACATGGCCGCGAATCTAAAGTTACCCAGGCAATGGTTTTGTTAGGTCAGGATGAAATTGGTTCCTAGCTGGGAACCAGCGATGGCAGTGGCAAGTTGTAGTTAATTCCTGAGTGCCAGTTAAATTTATCTGAGAGGAGAGTATTTGGGTGCTATCAGGGACAAGAGGCTCTGATCAACTAGTCCAAGGCTAGTTAGACTGAGGTATGGGAAGTGTTAGTTCTTAGGGTTTAATCCGTGGGAAGGAATTTGTGGTGTACAGAAGAATGTATTACTAGGATAGATCAGGTGGGTGTAATTAAAAGACTTAATTGAATTCTGGGGTTAGAATCCATAGGTACAGTCAGTTGGGAGTTAAGATTTTGCTAGTCTCCAAGTCGGACTTGGATTTTCCGCGGGTTAGCGGAAACGCTGTGTTATCTGTTTTTTTTTCTGTATGAGGTTATTGTAGTAACATTCCTCTTAGTGAGATTTGTGCTTTACCGCAGCCTGCGAGAGACAGTCTGATGTCTGTTTTAGTTTCTGATGGCAGAAGTCCATTGAGTGAAGGTTGTAATCGTTAAAATCGTCCGTGCAGATAGCAGAGACTTGCTATCTTACATATATTAATCATCATCATCTTGTGACATGTACTTATGTGAATGACATTAAAGTTTATGTGGCCTGTCGTTATTGTTGACTCGTCAGAATAGTCACAATTGTATTTGCTGGTGCTGGGCCAATTGTTATATTATGCAGGACGGCAAGTAGTTGCAGCACATCCATCAAGGAGAGATCCAGCGGCATATTAGCGTAGGAACCCTAGTCCTACAAACTAAGTTGGTTGACTGATACTAAGCAGTATCAGTGCATAAACATACGTATTATATGGACTAACATAAAAAAGTGCTCTGTACACCCATAGACTACACAGGGGGTTATACAAAAGCACAACAATTAGTAGTAATAATAATCGAACAAGTAACGAGCTCGGGTCAAGCTACACACCTATGAGGAACGACGTCGGGCCAGAATACTGCCACTGGACGTTTAAAAATGCGTGTTAACCTTTGAGACTCGTAAGTTTAAGTGGTAGGGATGTCAGGTTGTGAGACGTTGTACTGTCTCGACGGTCTCACCGGCAACTACGCGTGTGTACAGGATGTGAGCGGTTTTACCGACCCAATAACATGTAAAACTGGCCCTAACCAACACCCCCCCCCCCCTGCCATTGGACGTTTTTAAATGCGTATTAACCTTTGAGACTCGTAAGTTTAAGTGGTAGGGATGTCAGGTTGTGCGACGTTGTACTGTCTCGACGGTCTCACCGGCAACTACGCGTGTGTACAGGATGTGAGCGGTTTTAACGACCCAATAACATGTAAAACTGGCCCTAACCACCCCCCTCCCCCGCGCTTTTACACCACACACTGAAACTAGGTCACAGCAGAGAGTGGATTCTACACCCCTCTAGCTTAGACCAGCCTGACAAATCATCAGTGAAAAGTCACCTAGTTAGTAGCTGGGTTGAGCTAGGCCTGAGTTCTTTACCTGTTCTATGATAATAATAATAATAATAATAATAATAATAATAATAATAATAATAATTGGATGTGCTGGCAAAAAATGTATTTTAAAAAAATACAATATTTAAAAAAAAAATACATGAACAAATGATTTAAAAGAGGATGTCCGTACATGGTGGTGGCGACTGAGAGAGAGAGAGAGAGAGAGAGAGAGAGAGAGAGAGAGAGAGAGAGAGAGAGAGAAAGGGGGAAGCTCTTATAGGAGCAAATCACCCCATTTACAGAGTGTGACCGTTCATTCATACTTCCTCAGGGGGTGTAATTCTGTCCCATAACTGCCTAGTGACCCCGATATATCCAACAGCGCTAAAATTACAACCCCCTCCCCTCCCCTCCTCCCCCCCCCCTTCCCCCGGCGCCTAGTGCCTGCAAAGTACGCGCTTCGTTGCAAAACTATTTTCAACCTTTCGGTGTTTTTTTTTTTCTTTTTTCTTTTTTGGCCCTCAACAGGGCCTCATGTGGCGATCCTAACTGGAATACTTTCTGTTACTTGATTAACTGGAACCGTGCACTAACGAGTTCTGAAAAAGACCGACACTTAGGAGGGGGATACACTTTACAACCGTCTACTAGCACACAAGCATGGCTGGCAATAGGATTTTTTTTTTTTAAACCCAGCTAAGCTGAACAAAAACCCAAGCAATACATAAGCAGAGAACCCCAAAACAAAACAAAAATTTAAACCCAGATTGTTAAAATGTACAAAATGTATAGTTAAGGAACGAAACATTTACCACTTTTATATAAGGATATATTTTTTTTTTTAAAAACCATATTTTTCCAAGCAGTCCTACAAAAATCATTCTGTGGGGGAGGGGGTGGGGGGACTCAGCATCGGCAGCCCTGGTCCATGGTGGGTTGATTGCCCGCCACATGATGATGATAAGAACGTGCTATTTCATTTCCTGGTTTTTCAAAAACTCGGACAAGGAAATAGCAACGAAATTAGTGTATAATCGAAATAGCAATTGTTGACTACCTGCCTCTATTGACTAGAAAGAACCGTTGAAAAATAACAGCACTAACTAAAACTACCAGCCCCAAAGTATGATTTCTAATAGTTATATATATATCATTTTCATTTATACTTGAGAAATGATCCAAGGCAGTCGTAAGGTTAATAGTTTTACTTTTAGACTGAAGTCTCGTTGATGATGATGGATGCTTGTTTTACTTTATCAAAGCAAAATGTGAAACAATACACATTGCATTTTGGTCATATAAGTAATTACATGATGTATAAATTAAATATATATTCCGAAAATTCAATTAACACTATATATCTCAATTATAACCCTGAGGGTTGAACAAGATATTCTCGAAAAATCACTACTACTGCCTGGTATTACCTGGTTAGTGGTATAGGAACACTACTCTCCAAACTAGGCAACCGATGTAAGGTAACTATGCAATGGATACTTTCCCACTGTGGAGTTCCTGGAAATGAAAGAGCTGATAAATTAGCTAAGGAAGGTGCAAAAAAAGAGCAGCCTGATGTACCAGTCTCTTATCAACAAAAAAAGAGAATAATCAAATCAATCAGAATGCCACCAAAACTGGCACAAGACTATTACCATATTATGGACAAGTTATTATTCGGCTATCTTCTGAATAACGGTCCCAAATTATCGAGACCGAAAATGTGCCCTAACTTGGTCTCAGTCACATGTCAATTGCGGACTTCCGCCACCGCCGAGAGTATCTCCCACGCCGCTACGCGCGGTATGGAGTGGGGCTAAACTAGATGGCTGGGACTCACGAGGAGCAAATAAAATAAAGGAAGCTGCAGGAGATGCGGTAGCTGCTGCTCGTTGGTCCCAGCCATCTAGTTGAGCTGCAATCCATGCCGCGCGTAGCGGCATGGGAGATACTTTCTGTGGTGGCGGTAGTCGCCGGAAGTGCACAATTGACATGTGACTGAGGCCCTGTTGGGTATATTTTCGGCCTCGATAATTTGGGACCGTTATTCAGAAGATAGCCTATTATTCTATGCCTCAGAACAGGACACAATCGACTTCGCAGCCACATGTACACAAAATTTGAAATTGTGGAATCAGCCATGTGCACATGTGGATTGGCACCTGAGACAACAGATCATGTCCTCCAAGACTGTCCCAAATACAACATATCAAGGCAAAACATTTTCCCAAGAGAAACACAACAAAGCAAACTTTATGGGTTGCTGAGAGAATTAAAAAAAACAGAAAAGTTCATACTAGAGACTACACTGCAGATACAGATAATATATTTCAAGTGAACGAAAGAAGAAGTAGAAGAACTACTACTACTATCGTTGATGTAATGTTATGTCTCAAAACAAAGAGTGAAATGGCACCAATACAATTAACATTTTCAACAGCATGTGAAAATACTGACAGTTAGAGAAAATAAGAACATATTACAAGTAATAATTGTCAAATTTTTTATAATTTCTCCATTTTTTATCTCTGTTATCTGGGAGCGTCAGGACCATAAGAATGACTGGAATACATCTGATGCATGACAAGCTTGATATATGGGTCCTTTAGGAGCAAGTGAACAGAGGGGAGGCACAAATAGATCATAGCTGTCTGAAAAAAATAGTATGGTCAGAAGTGACGATGGTATCTGGCCGACAATTAGATAAAAGGCCAGATGGACATACAGACTGTTACTGATACCATCAGAACTGATAGCCTATGCTGGCTACTGAAAATAGGGATGGACTGCTTATAGGAATGTTTTGATTGCAGCATTGTCAGTTCTTAACTTACTTCTCATATTTTTTTATGATACTTAAAGATAATTGTGTGTGTGTGGATAAATTAAATCAGTGTCTATATATGTATGTAAGTATATATATATATATATATATATATATATATATATATATATATATATATATATATATATATGTGTGTGTGTGTGTGTGTGTGTGTGTGTTGGTGCATATTAACGAAATAATATCACAGAGGAATCAAGAGATATAGCAAAAAAATACATCATACAAGGAAACCCCAATAGATACTTGTTGAACCGCTTGCTTCAAAAATTATTCACCTTTCTTGATTTTATTTCATTTTTGTTTGTGCCTTCCATATTTTAATGTTTCTTGCTCTATTCTTTCATATTTTTGCATAGTTTGTTAAAGTATAATTACTCTTGATGTACTCTTTATTAATATATTTATACATTTTTAAAATTTTTTTAATGCTAATATTATGTCTAGATGATGTTTCGCCTTCTTCTTTGCAACACCATTGAAATGTACAGATCTGGACATATCCGCCTTGTATCCACGACTGCTGAAGCAAGCAAAATCTTAACTATCAAAGAAGGCAAGATTGTTATGGTCAGATAAGATTTATGAATATAATCATTGTAGGTTTGGGAAAGAGGGGGGTAAAAGAATGTAATGTAGGATTTAAAGGGGTTTTAAATGCAAATGATTTTACTTCATAGGATTGAATTGTATCTCATTTGGCTGAGTCCCTCTTCAGAGTGGAGGGTTACCCATGAGAGGGTTGCAAAAAGTATAAACTCTTTACTACCAGCAGCAACCCTTAGTGATCTCTAAAAGGCCTACTTTGCTAAGTGAAGGGTGGAGGCAGGATTTGAACCAACTACTTTCTGAGAATGAGGCAAACAGTTCAGTTACTGTGCCATGGATATCGCTTATTATAAGGAGAATAGGCAAAATAATTATTAGCAAATGAAGTAAAGAGTAAAATCAACTTAGGAAATCAAGTGAATAAAAATATTTCTAAATAGTTACCAGCTTAAGTACTAAACTGTCTGCCACAGAAAACAAACTCTTGTCTGTCTAAAAATGTGAAACATGTTCACTAACCTCCAAGCCACATAGTGACCCCCACCCTCCCCTACCAAAAAAACCTCAAAAAACAAACCCCATTTTACTCTCCTTGCATGTATTTCAGTTATGAGTTAATTTTAGTTATCAGGAAGGCTAACCCGGTAAAAAAAATACCTGCAGAGGTTTGATGTGTCGGCCGAAAGGTGCAAATATCGCAGCCATGCTGTAAATGGGCACAACGCAATTATACCTTCAGATGAACGCAGAAGAAGAAGTTAATTTCAATTCTAGCTTCACAGCTAACTGCTTACCCCATAGCTGCTCCATTCCTGTGTCAAAAGGAACCACATGAAATGTCCGTCGCTGTGCCTTGATGTGAAGAAGCATTCCCTTCATTATTCACTCATGTGTTTATAATAGGAAGCTGTTTAGTTGTCTTGTAACTTTAACTCTGTTGTTTTTTACTATTGAAGTAAGAAGAAGCCGCTGGCCAAGCTATTAAAACATTGATTTTCATGCGCGAGATCCTAGTTCGACTCAGACTCATGGGACCCGCCCCTTTCCCATCTTCACTGCCCTAAAAAGTGGTAAATACAGACAGCAGTGATTTTTTTTTTTTTTAAAGTATTGTAATGAAGTTTTTTAAATCATATTTCAGTTAGAAATCACTTGTTGGAGATGGTTGGCGTCCGGAAACAATGGGGGTAAGTAGAAGGATATTGAGGTAGTAATGTATTTTCACAATTTTAACTAACAATTTTCTTTTGTTTCTTTTTGTTTTTAGTGAGATAATAAGGAAATGTCAGTGTATTTACAAGGGTCATCATTGTCATCATGTTACAGGTCCTGTGCAAGATATTGCTGTCATTGCAACCTCTAGGTCACTTGCAAAATGTACCACCTTGTAAACTTCATGCCCAGGGTGTCCTTAATATCCTTTATCTGATATCTTGTTCTTCACTTCCTCATTTACCGTTTTATATGGCGAGGCGAATATAAGGTTCTGCTTCTTGCTCTTCTGGCCGCCTCAACCATAGAAAACACACGATGCTGTTTTACAGTTTCTCTGATGTTATCTTTCCATCTTGTTCTTGGTCTAGCTCATCATCTTCGTCCATCTCCTCTTTTGGTCTATGCCCTGTATGTTATAGCATCACAAGGCATTTTCTCTAAAAGAGCAAACCTTTTGATGTGCTGTCTTTGTATGTAATTTAGAATTGGTTCTCTGCTTTTTCTCTGATGACCTTATTCCTGATTTTATCTCTTCTGGTCACTCCTGCAGCCCTAGTCAGACGCCTCATTTCCATGGTTACTAATTTTCTTTTCTGGTTTGTTGTGAGTGACCAAATCTGGCACTGGTTGCATGGGGTTAGAAGGAATATGCGTTGTTTCCTGTGTAGGTTCCGGCGCCCTGTAGTAGGGAAAACAAGAATGGACCAACTGCCTCCCCAACAAGCATGTCATAGGAATAGACTAATTGGGAGCTTCCTTCGAAGTCAGACTGCATCTGCTTAAGCCGCAAATAACAACTAACTGCACACAAATAAGCCAGTAAAATGGATGTACACGCAAAACTCAGGCCCTGGCACAAAGCCACATGTACGAACAAGCAGACTTTCCGCTGAAGCTTACAGCCGGTGAACAAAAAGAAAGAGTATGCTTTGTTTGAAATGTTTCTTTGTGCTGATATTTAATTATACTGTCCTCTTACTTAGATCCACTGAAATCACCTCTGGGAGCCATGGTGTGTTGCAGAAAGTAGCCACCAGCCAGTCAGAGTTGCCACGTCGCAGACCAGCAGACAGTTTCGTTCAAGCTGTTATACCTCTCAGTCAGCCGGAGGCTAGAGACAAGTATCTGTTTTACAATAATTCCATTCGATTCGGAAGACTCCTGGAGGACTTTGACTCCTTGGGAGGTGAGTTATTGACTTGACATTAGTGAAGGACCTTTTTCAAGCCAGTGGCATGTTGGGCATGTGATGCTACACATATATTTTTATAGATCAGACGCACATCGGTGGGTGATGTGGTCAACATAAACCAAGCTATTTTATTTTTCCAGGACTGATACCCAGTTAGCTTGCATCACTTGATAAAACTCAGATCTGGAGCATATTATGAATTTTCTGATCAAGTATTCAGGTGTGCGAGGTAACGAGCAGGCTGATAGATTGGCTGCTTCTGCTCCTCCGGGTGGTGAGCTACTTTATGATAAAGTGAGTGTGGTGAAGGCTCTCTGAGATCAAAGGGACAGTTGCAATGTAACAGACAGAGAATTCATACATTAAAAGACTAATTCAGTCGGGGGGAGTATTGGTTTTGAAAGATATTCAACACTGAAGGGGGAACAAGTAGACGTTTAATCAGGTTGCAGCTTGTACTATTAGCATGTCGACTCTACGTTGGCTGCTGAAGAAGGGGACAGAACCCATGTGGGAATGTTCCGAGTACAGTGATGCTAGTTCTTGATTCATTCATTCATTCATTCACACAGGCGTCATTATACCACTGTGACTCCCATATGTGACATATAGTCTGTTCATACATAAACTGTTGCTTGTGCCGAATAAAGGGTCTTTAGTGGTTTGACAGACTCACTAAGTAGTGTAGTTCTATGGGAGAGAACTACACTAATTCCAGTGAATCGAGAGGTGAAGAAAGAAAATGCTGTTGTTGGACAGGACACACACTGAGAAAACTGGGTAACATTACATCTAGTTTCCTTGCACTGGAACTCACAGGATGAAAGGAATAAAGGCAGACCAAAAAACACACAATTGGAATCAAGCTGAAAAGATGGGGAGAACATGGGCTTAGATGTGCGTGATAACAAACGAGGACAACATGAAATGAGTTGGTTGAGGACCTATGCTCAATTAGGGGATAACGGGCTAAAGAAGAAATTATTGATCAGTCAGTTTGTCCCCTACGGACTGCTACTTAACCGTAGCATTGTGAGATTTTTACCTGAGGGAAAGGCATCGCAGGGAACCTCATCCCACAAGAACCTACAAGCACCAGGGATCATTCTTTCTCACATTAGCAAGCTATCATTCTCTCTCACTCCTTCTTTTGACCTCACTATGTTTTCTGGAACATTCAAGCATTCACGTTTCTTTTTCTTTTTTCTTTTTTTTTCAATCAGTGTTACCTCCTTTACTTTTACACCAAGTGAGGCAAAAATAAAAATCCCTTCAAAAGGGGGAAACAGTGATTATTTACCTAGCTTATTGGTGACAGTTGGCTCGAACCGGGGGCCTTACAGAGCAGAAACCCAGCATCCAGCCATCGCCCAAATGGCTCTAGCACAGCATCAGACACACAGAGAGCCGAGGACCAGCAGCCAACAAGCCAGAACAGCAAAAACCCACTTGGACAAGAAAAGAATACCAGACCCCACCAGGACCAACAAAACCACACCTGATGTGGAAGACCAAGAAATGGAAGAACCAGGTATATCTGTACGCCACAAAGAAAAGGAATACAAATAAGTCAGCAAAGAAAACCCTCCTCAGTGTAACAGTGCATAGTGTTTAAGGCATAGCAAGTTTGGAATTTTTCTTTTCTACATTCAAACTCAAACTCGAATTGTGAGATTTAAAAAATCTCAGTCTGGACAGCAGACCAACAGGGCAGATCCTAGATACCCTCTTCATGCTCCAAAGAAGTTATAATTAGGGCACCTGTAACGGCCACACTAGCCAGGCTCAGCCTGCAGTCCTGTGTCCTTAAGGATGCTGAAGAAGAAGAAGAGAATCCGTTTATAAGCAGCTTCAGAAGGCACCCTATGCATTTCATATATACACAGTAAAAGAAAGATCTGCAGTAATGCTAATACTCCGTGTGTCTGAAGTCACATCATTAAATAAAATACTGCCACAGTATTTTCTGTGTATCTGAATTATGATATCATGAACAGTAAAAGTAGGGATGCTGATTAACCAAGTGACCCAATTTAAAACGAAAGTAGAGATCGCTAAGTTACAAGAGGGAGTCGGTGGTCCACGAAAAATGGCTCCTTTGCGTATCAGTTACTTTGAAATCCCATCGCTCAATACTGGCTGTTCTGAATCGAATACGTGGGCTCAAAGTTATTCAGAAGAGGTCGCTCTACCAAACGACACCTAACTTACATAGCGATCTTTGTTCAGCCAAATAAATTTCACTATTTGCCATGCGGGAAGTAAATTTCTTTAATATCTCCTTTTTAAAGTGAAAATATATACTATAAATTGACATTTTTGGATTCTGTGCCAATTTTTACATAAAGCTGGGCATTTTGCTGGAATCTGTACAGGACGAAGTTAAAATTTTGAATTTGTTTCCGATCATGTCTTGAGAGCTAAATCTTAGATTTTTCAAAACGGCTGCCACGTGGCCTCAACGAACTGTTTATCTCAGATTGATTAATCTAGTTATTTATAAAAACAGATAAAAAATAATTCAAGTTTTATTTGTATTAATCATTTACCTTTTTTTTTAAATTTAATTTCAAATCAGTTTTAATAATTTTAAATAGCTGAAAATAATGTTTTAGTGTTTTGGTTTAAAAGTAAAAAACCTAATTTTTAAATTTTGACTAAAATCCCTAGTAAAAGACGATCCTACTGTAATATGCCTAGTGTATCTTCTTCTTCTACTTCTTCTTATTTTTCTTCGTCTTATTATTTTTCTTCTTCTTCTTCTTCTTTTTCTTTTTCTTCCTCCTCCTCCTCCTTCTTTTTCTTCTTCTTCATCTTCTGTCTACAGTCTTAAAAGAGGTGGTTGGTACATTATGTTGTGCTTTACAGCCAGGCTGCAGTATCTGCCCTTTTGGCACAACACATGCAGCTTTAATAAACCCCTACTTAAATGTCTTTTACATGTTTGTAAGGGCCAGTGGGTCTTTTCTTTTTATCTCTCCTCCAGAATGAGGCCTAGGAACCCACTTGGGGAAATATAATGAATCTGAAGTCATGTTATTTCTTGAACAGTAAAAGAAGATACTACTGTGGTGTGTTAGAAGTACTATCATTTCCTGATAACAAAGGAAAAAAATGATAGTGTAGTATGTCTTATGCATCATGATCAAAGAAGGTGATAATACTTTATCGAGCATAACTAACTTCTATCGCTTTGTAAGTGAAGGATACAGAACTGTAGAATATCAAGTACATCTCAAGTTCTGTCACTGTGTGGACAAGAAAGGATAAAATGATCCTGCAGTATATCTACTGCATCTGAAATTCTTGAGTCAAGAAGTGACATTACAGCACTCTGGATATTCCCAGAGACAATCAGTCTCCCATCTTCAGCAGCCAGTGCAGAGTTCCAATTCTGGTGGTACCAGTAGTGGTATATTTGTCTGTCTTATTCAGTGCTGCACCACTCTTCAGGCCATGATGATTTATTTGTACCTCCACACTGTTCACTTGCGGCCAAAAGACCTTGACCACCTCTAACTTGTCAGGCAACAGTTTACCACAAAGTGGTGCAGAATCAGCCAGTCCGTGTGTGTGTTAATTTTCCAGCGCACATAAATACCCTGAAGAAAATCCCGAAGAATTCTAACCACCTAGTGGAATCATGTGACGATAAATACCCTGATTTAGTTCATTGTCAAATGCGAAGAAACCTAGCCACTGTGTATAAAAAGGCCAGCTCACTCAAAATCTGGCTTATTTTGGTTTCCGGACTGAACCTACAGGCGCTCGAGAGGCAAGAGACCTCGCTCAGCCAGTGGCTGATGCACGATACATGTGCTCAGCAGCTCGTGTTCGAGCAACTGCATGGGGATGAACAGTTGGTCTAGCTCGTTGATGATGATAATGGTGGTATGTTTTCTATAGTTAGCCATGAATTTGTCTCTAGTAGTTAGACTGTGTAGAGATATGTCAGTGCGTATCATCGCTCGGAGATAGTTCATTTTATTAGTGAAGTGCTTGGCACGTTGAGGATTGTTAATGTTTTGTTATTTGTGAACAGCGCTTAGTATTGTCTTATGTTCAATGAAATAAACAGATGTTGAATGGGGTAATACAAAGTTCTAGTTGTTTTGATTTAGAGTTAGGACTGGTATTTATTGGTGTCTAGTTTTACTGTTACTGCTATCTAGACTGTATACAAAAGATCTCATGTCTAGGCTAGAATATTTATGTTTGTAGTCCCCACCTAACAAATCTTTTTCTGTATTTTTCTTGGTATTTAGGGCTTTTTTGCTTCTAGTACACTAGGATCTGTCATCATGATGTATGTGCACCACCTTCAACCAGATGTTGTGGTATCATATGCCAGGCTTTGTTGCACTTAAGGTCATCCATTCACTACTGCTATAAACTTCATAAACAAGCAAGAAGTATATCTATTGTATATCTATTATATCTGAAGTTCTATCACTTTGTGAACAAGAAAGAGTATGAAAATCTTATGTCTACGGATCTCTGTAAGTAAAGATGTCTTTAGGCGTATAGGGCTACACCTATATTTTTATAGACTTATCGGCGCAAGATGGGTGATGTGGTCAGCATCATGCCAGCCGTCTTTACTTCGTGGGACAGCACCCGTTACTCACTCAAGGCTGTGTCAACCTGGGAGTCAAGGTCATTAAAAAAAAAAGTCAGGCTCTGCCAGGGAGCTAACCCACGACCTTCCAATCTGCACTAGACGAATCTCTGTCACTTCCTAAATCTCTGTCCCTTTTCCCCCTTAAACACTGAGACAATGACATTTCTGAGGTAAACTGATCTGATGTTTCAGGATATATCTGCTATAACCACAACAAAAATCCAGCTCTCGGAGAAGATCAGAAATCTCCTTATGCGTTTGTTACTGCTTTAGTAGACAGAATAGGTAAGTGTCATTTGTAACAGGTCAGTAATATTTTAGTGGGCAGATTAGGTGTTATTTGTAATCAGTTGTGCTGTAGTAGACAGTGTAATTAAGTGTCATTTTTAAAAGAACAATGGTCATTTAGCTGGCAGAATGACTAAATGTCATTGATAATAGATCAGTGATCATTTAGGCACTTGTCATTGTAACATGTTAGTAATATTTTAGTTGGCAGATTAGGTGTTATTTGTAATCAGTTGTGCTGAAGTGGACAGAGTATCTAAGTGTCATTTATAAAAGAATGATGATCATTTAGTGGGCAGAATGAGTAAATGTCATTTATAACAGGTCACTGATCATTTAGTGGGCAGAATGAGTAAATGTCATTTATAACAAATCAGTAATCATTTAGGGACAAAGTAGGTAAGTGTAATTTATGACAGGACAGTTCTGCTTTATTTGACTGAATAGGTATGAGATCTATTCAGAAAGTGTCTTTAATTTTGTCCAAAGAAATCAATCAAGCTCTGGAAGAAGTAGGGAACTTTTCATGCGCATACATGCATTTTTTTTCTACAGGGAGCATCAGTTGCTGGCAGTCATCCTATGATTGCATTCATGAAGTCTTCTTCTTATTTAATCTTCATTGTCTACTTCACATTTACTGACTGTAAACGCCGCTGTTATTCAAGAAGTTTTGCATGCACATGCATATATTATAAAAAGTAAAGGTCCCTTGTCCATGCCTTTGGGTGTATTGGGATTATAGGGGTAGACCTATATTTTTATAGACCAAACGGCACTTGGTGGGTGATGTACTCAGCATCACGCTGGCCACCTTTACTTTCCAGGACTGCACCTGGTACTCACTCACGACTGGATTCATCTTCTTCTTTGCGTTCGGTTTTGTATGCTCAGATCAGACCATCAGGTGGGTTGCCTCTGTGAACTTGCTTGTCAGTAGCAGATCCTTCATGGTTCCTCATAGCTTGCTCTGCACACTTTGCTCTTGAGGCCAGGTGTCTTTCGAAGTTGTATGTAGAGTGGACAGGTCTGCAGAATGTGCCCAGGTGTTTGTGGTCCTGTTTGACAGGCACACACTGTGGGGATTGTACATTCTTTATCTTATGCATGTGGTAGTTGAGCCTGCAGTGTCCTGTTTGAAGATGGAAAATTGTTGTATATTGCTTTCTGTTGAGTCTGCTGATGGGGTCTTGTGGATGTTTACTACTGTTAGTTTGTTCTCTCCACAATCCCTTGTATTTTTCCTTGATAAGTGTTCTAAAGGCTGGGATTAACCTGGGAGTCAAGGTTATTTTTGAAAAAAAGTCCGTCTCCGTCAGAACGCAAACCCACAACCTTTGATCTGCAGGCGGGCGTCTAGCAGCCAACGCCATGGCAACACCCCTGCATATCTGGCTTATTTTTGTGTGCAGACTGTTGGTACCTTGCCTCTCAGGCAGAGGCACTGTGACTTTGAGGAAACATCGATCCTATCAACATTGACCAGGCTGCTGGTTGAGAACCTGTTTCTGGGAAGACTATGGAGAGATGTAGACAGGTCTTGACCCACCAGTGTGAGCGTCAGTCCTGGTGCACCACATGTGGTTCAGCACCATTGCACCCCAGTTGATGTAGTGAACACCCATCAGATTGACATCTTCTTCTTACCTTCTTTTCTCTACTCCTGGAATGCCTTGCGGCATCAGAACAGGAAGAGATCACGAGAACAGTTCCTTCTGTTCACTTCATATAAAGTACATTTCAGTGTCTCTGATATTTCTGCTGTCCATCTTCTGAGTGGTCGGCCTCTGGATCTGTTACCATTGTATCTGTTACCATTATATCTGTACAACACTGCTCTTTATGGTGCCCTATCTGATGCCAAACTTGTAACATGGCCAGACCATTTGATTTATTGTCTACCTATAAAGTAAAGTATTGGTTCTGTGCTTCACATTCTAGTATCATTGTTCCTGAGTCGATCTTTCCTCGTTACACCTAGCACAGTACATAAACATCATTTCATTCTTGTCGTGGCTATTTTCCTTCTATCTTCTGAAGACAATGTCCATGTTTACATTACCCTGGAAAGGATGACTTGAGCTGTGGTTTTGAAGGCTAGATGTTACCCAAGTAGAAACCATTTAAACATCACACAGGATTTAGGCACAGATGCTGTGAATATCCTAAAGATACTAAGGTGTATTAGTGTCACTTTAGAGATGATTATTGAACAAAAGCAAATCAGAAAGCAGAAGATTAATAAGCCTATAAATTATCAGCAGATGCAGAGGATTAAGAAGCAGTAGCAGTATAAGAAGTAGAAGCAAGCTTCAACAGATGTATATAGACTTTAGAAACCTATAGAGCAGGGCTTTTTTTTTTCTTTTAACTGGCACTTTTAGGCATCAGCCTTTCATTGCAACTATAAAAGACATTTGTAATAAGTATTGGCACTTTTTATACATTTTTGGTGAGTGAGTATGGGAACTTATTTCTGGGGGGGGGGGGGGGGGGGGGGCACCCTGTCCAATGTATAATTTCATAATTTAAGAGTTAAAGCACATTGCTTGTTTAGCCAATTTCTCATTGCTTGTTATTCAGAAAATTCATCATCCTCACCCCGGCTGTCACCGCTTAAAGACATTTTTATGAGTGGTCAGGTCACTTGGGTTGGCAGGTCTTCAATGGAGTGTACCATGCGTATGGAGCAGGTATTTATTTTTACATTTGTATATACATTACCCTTATCACGGAAAAATATAAAACCAAACCAAAAGTGGATCAGCGAGCTTCATAATATAACAAAGACAAATGAAACATGAATTTTGTGGCTATAGAGCCTTCATTAGCACATACATAAATGAAACAAAACCACATAATATACAAAAATCACTTAACTGATGTATCCAGAAGCAGCCACGTGGATGTCTTGCCAGGGGAATGAAGAAACATGTGGGGCCGAGAATAAATACCTGCAGAATGCCAGGAGCATTGACTTGAAAACTTTATATGAAGCTATGTACAGTTCAGTCCCCTCGGGTGTTAATGTGCCCAAAGTAAAAATTAAGTGATTTTCAAGTGTTAGTTTTCCTTTTTTTGCTCCACAAAAAGCACAGGATCTCTGAAGGACTGGCAAGATTCTCAATATATGTATAGTATACAAAAATCTTCTTCTTCTTTCTTTTCTTTCATCTTCTTCTTTTTTTCAATTGACAGAATAACAAGTGGTGAGGAATGGGCCACCAAACCACCTAGCAAAACAACACACCCTGGGCAGAGAAATCACAAATGTACTCCAACTTTGAAAGAAGCATTGCTTGTCTTTATGTTGGCTTGGTCCCCAGCAGGGAACTCCTTACCAGGATGACCATGAAGAGGTGTGGATGGCCTAGACCAGTTTGAGCTATCCTGTTGTACCACTGCAGATAGTGATTCACCTCTGCGTTCCAAACCATTATCTGAGCTACTTCATTGTCTGTCAGCTGTTAAAATGTTCATGCTTTGTTTCTGTTTTCAAAAAATAAGAGAGTGAAACAAAAACTTTATTTTCACTGGGTTAAGAATAAAGCACGCAGGCTCATCTAAAATTCTACCCTTCTGGCTTCACTTCTTTCATTCTCTGGCTGTAAACTGTGGTGGAAAAATTATGTTTATTCATCTGCTCTGGTCTTTATCCAAAAGTTGAATTTTGCATGCACTTCCATTTTATAGATCTGGCTTATTTGTAGGCAGACTGTTGGTCCCTTACCTCTCATGCAGATGCATTTTACTTTGAAGGAAACACCCCTGATTAGGACCTCCTTTGACATGCGAGTGGGAAGCAGTGGGTCTATTCTTTGTTCTCCTAAGTGGAGCCCCAGAACCCACAAGGGAAATACATTATTTCATTTGTACCTCTATTAGTTTGTATTAATAAACAAAATAACTGAAGCGGATATGGTATTCTTTCGATTTTTCCTTCTCCTGTAACACCTTTTGGTCTACTGAAATCACGAGTCATATTTTTGTTTCACATCGACCATCTTCTGTAGTTATGCCATTCACATAATGAAAACTTCTGTTATTTTGTGTCATTGTGTGCATGCACAAGCATGTGCTTGTTCTTCTTTCGTTCGCATGAAATAAATTGTCTATATCTGCAAAGCCGTCTCTTGTATGAATTTCACTGTCTTTTGTAATTCACTAAGCGGCCCGTAAAGTTTGACTTCCACAAGTGTCTCTTTTGGCCAAATGTTTTGCCTGAAAGCGTTGAATATGGGACAGTCTTGAAGGATGTGATCTGTTGTTTCAGGTGCCAGTCCACAAGTACACATGGCCGATTGGCCAATCTTAAATTTGTTGTACATGTGGGAGCGAAGTCTATTGTGCCCTGTTCTAAGGCGAAGGATAATAACTTGCTCTGGTCTGTCCATAATATGGTAATCATCTTGTGCCAGTTTCGGTGGCATTCTGATTGATTTGATCATTCTCTTCTTCTGTTGATAGACTGGTATGTCAGGTTGTTCTTCAGTTGCACCTTCCTTAGCTAGTTTATCAGCTTTTTCGTTTCCGGGAACTCCACAGTGGGAAGGTATCCACTGCATTACTAATTTACAGCGGTTGCCTAGTTCGGATAATAGTGTCCGTATGCTTGGTAATTTTCCAGACTGGAGTGACTGAAGTACTGCTTTTGCATCTGTCAAGAATACCACTGGTTGTGAAAAATACCCTGTATTTAGTAGTTTCTCTACTGCTATCTTGATGGCTTGAACTTCTGTATCATAGTTGTGACAGTGCTTTCCCGTTGGTAATTTGGCTGTATCCCTGGTATTATTAGGATACTCAATGTACACTCCCGCACCTCCGTTTCTGACTGCGCTTTCTGCTGACCCATCTGTGTAAACACGGACCCAAAGGTTCTGCGGGTATTCATCATCAAGTAAACTGAGGGTGGCTGTTTTGCGCTGCACACTGTTTTGTTCTTCCTTGTCAAATACCCCTTTCACTTCAGTCTTGATGTGTATTGGAAACTTATACTCCTCTCTCCAGGGGGTCCGTTCTGGGACAGCATTTAAGGATCTATCAGTTGCAGGTAAATCAGTGGTTTGTCTGCCGAGCCGTTTGGCCTGGTGGATAAAACTACTTCTCTTTAGTCGTCCCAAATCTAAATTTTTGAATCTTTCATTCATAGGGTGACTGGGCATACTAAGAAACTTTTCTGCTTGTAAAAGCATCTTGGTGTCTCTGCGTTCACTTAGTGCTTGGGTCATCCCCATTTTCTCCATCACAGCTATAGGTGTTGATTTCATACTGCCTGTGGTAACTCTGAGTGCTTGATTTTGCACTTTTGTCTAATTCTTGCAATGTGGTTTTTGATGCCGAACTCCATGCTGTTGATCCGTATTCAAGATGTGGTCGAACACTTTGTTGGTAAACTTTTCTAAGTATTTTCCCGCTAGCACCCCATGTGGTTCCACTTAGTTTTCTCAGAATGGCTACCCTCCTTCTGGCTTTGGTTGCTGCCTTGTTGATGTGTTTTCTCCATGTTAATCTATCATCAAACGTTACGCCGAGGTATGGGGGCTCCTTATCCTCTCTCAGGGGTACTCCATTTATGTGCATGGCGCCTGATTTTTGTTTAGGAGAAAGGGTAAAGAGAGTGGTGCTGCATTTGCCTATGTTGATGCTGACACACCATTTGTCGGCCCATTTAGCCATTGCATCTATGGCTCTTTGTAGCGCATGTGCCTGTGTGAGGTATGTTCTTACAGAGCTTTTTATCTGGCGGTATGCAAAGCTAGGCTGCACCAACACCTTTTTTTTTCTTATTATTTTTCTTATAATACATGCCGCTTGTCAGACTGTCCAGCATCTTCTCTCTTGGTCTCCCTCTGCCTCTTTTCCCTGCCTTTGTTGTGGTGTATTTCAGTTTTCTCCTTCTCATGACATTACCAAAGAATGTAGATTGTCTCATTCTGACATTTGCATTCAACATTGTGTGTATATACATGACTTTTCTTTTGCAGAATACTCACAATAGGTTGCAAGTTCTTTCTGTGTGAGCAGTGCCCATGTTATGCGTGTTGTCCTAGCCATTTTTGCCTACAGAGGCATCCTCTGC
This sequence comes from Candidula unifasciata, assembly GCA_905116865.2. Classification (NCBI taxonomy): domain Eukaryota; kingdom Metazoa; phylum Mollusca; class Gastropoda; order Stylommatophora; family Geomitridae; genus Candidula; species Candidula unifasciata. The sequence goes on from CAJHNH020003223.1 coordinate 334,969, forward strand.
CTAGCACAGTTAAAGTAGTGACCAGTGCTGAAAACTTGTTGTTTGTCCGCCACCTTTTTTTTAAGGTATTATAATTTTAAGCACTACATGCATGCACACAATGGTGCACCCCTGTGGGTAGTGATTCACCTCTGCGTCCCAAGCCATTATCTCAGCTACTTCATTGCCTGTCAACTGTTAGAATGTTTATGTTTGGTTTTTTGTTTTAAAATAATAAGTGAACGGAACAAACTCACGTTATGCGTGTATATGCATGCACACAAACAAATGCATTCACACACACATATATGATTTATGTATTATTTTACAGGAGGTCGATGGAGTAATGCAGCAGGTGATTACAGCAAAATTTTTATTTGTGGCACGAAACCCACAGACCAACAAGTGAGTAGAGAATATATTTTCAATGACAATCAGTGTTAGAAAAGTGTTACTTTTTTCTTTTTGTTTGTGCCTTTAAAAAAGCAATTGGTGCGTTATGTTGTGGTTCACAGCAAGACTGTGATATCTGCACTTTTTAGCCCAAGACCAATTTCATCAAACCCTTTATTACTAGAGAAAGTGGCAGGTATATGGAAATTATGATACAGTATTGATACTTTAAGAAAATACACTAGCACTGTGCACAATTTACACCTTAAACAATGGGATTTTTTTTTTGAAGTCGGAGTGCATTTGCCTGAGAGGCAAGGAACCAACAGTCTGCATACAGTACAGGTAAGCCAATTCTGTAAAATCGATGTGAATGCAAGACCAAAGTCCAAAAGTGAATGAACAAGCAGAACTCTTCACTAGAAATTACAGTCAGTGAACGATAGGGAAAAGACGCCTTGGATTGAAATTTATAAGGCAGTCTCTTCTAGCATGGGACGTTTGTTCGGCCCTTAAGATTTAATTTTTTTTTTATTTTTTTTTTTTTTTATTTTGGTTAAAAATTCTTGCCTATACCAAAGCTTATAGTTAATTTTGAAAATGGGGAACCACTCAGAAAATTTAGAGGTTTCTGGTTATGAAAAACTTTAGAAAATGAATTAAACACATCAGAAAAGGAAATTGTGTCTTGATTGAGAAATCTGGCTTTCTTGATACCACTGTCGAAACCAATGCAATGCGCATGGCCGACAGCTGGGATTACCCGGCATCCTGGCATTACGAAGCATCCGCATCGACTTAGCCACAGAGCCGATCATAACTTAATAGATGTGCTCAAAAAAAAAAGTTTAGATTGAAAATGAGAAAAAACAAGGTATCCAAGGATTATAAACAAAATTGTCTGTAGTATTCTCACGTTTTCTTTTCTTTTTGCAGAGCAGCTATCGTGAACCCACTTGATCCAGTAACCCCAGAGGAAATTGAAGCTTTCAGGATTGGAGAAGGTTGGCAATTGTTCTGTTTATTTGTGTCTTTATTTTATTTCTTTGACAAATAAAAAGTATAAAAATAATGCAGCATTTATATATATTCTTACATCCTTTTTAGGACGTAATGTTTTGTTATTTGAAGCCCCACTCTGGCTTTTGCCAGGGGCCGCAATATAGGCAGGTCATAAATATGGCCAATTGTCTGAACGCGGTTTCTGGGACCTCTCCACGGTGATCCTCATCCGCATGGTGGCACTTTGTGTCATTGGGTGTTTATCGCTTGTGTGATGTCATGGTGGGGTAGAAATTCATTCATTCATTCAATAAAAAGTAGCTGCAGCAGTAAAACACAACTGTTTTGTAGCAGTTAATCTCAGGGCAGTATTTACAAAACAAACAATAAAGGACCCCTTTCATGCCCTTAGCACCTCAATAGGATGACCATAATATCTTGAGCTGAAAACGGGATATCCTACTAATATTTTCAGCAGAAAACGGGACATCCTAATAATATTTACAGCCGAAAATGGGACATCCTAATAATATTTTCTGCTGAAAACGGGACATCCAACAAATATTTTCAGCTGAAAACGGGACATTCAACTAATATTTTCAGCTGAAAACGGGACATCTTACCTACTAATATTTACAGCTGAAAACGGGACATCCTACTAATGTTTTCAGCTGAAAACAGGACATCCTACTAATATTTACAACTGAAAATGGGACATCCTACTAATATTTTCAGCTGAAAATGGGACATCCTACTAATATTTTCAGCTGAAAACGGAACATCCTACTAATATTTTCGGCTGAAAATCCCCAGTAGAATTTAATAATAATAATATAATTATTAATAATTATTTACGAACTAATACATTTTAAGAACATAATATTATATTGCTATGAGGGGGGAAGGGGGATTGTCAAGTTAGCCAGCATTGGGGGGGGGGGGGGGGGGATTTGATTATAATTGTTATAGGTTATGTGCGCTATATGATAGGTTATGTGCGCTATATGATAGGTTATGTGCGCTATATGATAGGTTATGTGCGCTATATGATAGGTTATGTGCGCTATATGATAGGTTATGTGCGCTATATGATAGGTTATGTGCGCTATATGATAGGTTATGTGCGCTATATGATAGGTTATGTGCGCTATATGATAGGTTATGTGCGCTATATGATAGGTTATGTGCGCTATATGATAGGTTATGTGCGCTATATGATAGGTTATGTGCGCTATATGATAGGTTATGTGCGCTATATGATAGGTTATGTGAGCTATATGATAGGTTATGTGCGCTATATGATAGGTTATGTGCGCTATATGATAGGTTATGTGCGCTATTTGTTAGGTTGTGTGCGCTATATGATAGGTTGTGTGCGCTATATGATAGGTTGTGTGCGCTATATGTTAGGTTGTGTGCGCTATATGATAGGTTATGTGCGCTATATGATAGGTTATGTGCGCTATATGTTAGGTTATGTGCGCTATATGAAAGGTTATGTGCGCTATATGATAGGTTATGTGCGCTATATGATAGGTTATGTGCGCTATATGATAGGTTATGTGCGCTATATGATAGGTTATGTGTGCTATATGATAGGTTATGTGCACTATATGTTAGGTTATGTGCGCTATATGTTAGGTTATGTGCGCTATATGATAGGTAATGTGCGCTATATGATAGGTGTCCTAATTGTAACTTCCTTAGAGGTTGAATGAGATATCTGCGCTTACCCCGTTCGTCTACCATCAGTACTGAGATTCTTTAGTCTCACAATGGCAGACCGTCACTTCCTGTTGATCTGCCTTCCAGATTGAGATCTGTTGAGCTAAGAGTGACAAAATTTTCAGGTAGCAGCCCTGAGGAGATAAACAGCAGCTGGCAGACCTCAGACCATAGAATATGCCGGTGTGTTGGGAAATGAGCAAGCAGAAAGACTGATGGGTTCTGCACCACTTGTTGTTAAATTGATGTGTGACGAGCTAGATGTTGTGAGGGTCCTTTGGGAGTGAGTGAACAGTGAGGAGGCACAGATAGATAATTATGGTCTGAGAAGAATGGCACTGCCAGGAGTTACCAAAGCATCTGGCTCAACACTCAGAGGAAGTGTGAGATGGATGTAAAGTCAGACAGTTACTTGTACCATCGGATTGGAGCTCTTCGCTTGCTGCTGAAGATGGGGAAGGAGCGCTTATGGGAGACAGTAATGTCTATTCTTAATTCAGCGTTAAACAGTCCATAGAACAGTGTATTATAACAATGTACCAAATTTAAATACAGTTAAAATGCCCTTTTGTAGAAAAAACTGTCAAACTATTTAAGAGTGCAGAATCTACAGAAAACAGCCGGAAACAAAATTGCAAATCTAGGTTGATTCCAAGCAATCGGAAGACAGAAGAATAAAATTAGTAGTTGATCTTGATGCTTTTATTAACTGCCTTGGAGCCGGAGTGCATCTGCTTGAGAGGCGAGGAACAGTCTGCGTACAAATAAGCCAGATCTGTAAAATGGATGTGCACGTAAAGCTTAAGGTTTGGAATGAGACCTAAGTCCAGAAATTGACGAAAACCCAAAACTTTCTGCCGAAGTTTGCAGCCAGTGAACGCTAAGAAGAAGAAGGAGAACGCATTAAGTACCTAGTTAATTCTGATCAGCGTAGATTGAGTTGATTTTTCTTTTGAAGTTGGAGAGCATCTGCCTAAGAGGAAGGAACCAACAGTCTGCATACAAATAAGCTAGAACTGTCAAATGAATCTGGAACAAACAAGACCAAAGTCCAAAAGTGGACAAATAACCAGAACTTTTGATCAGTGAATGCAGAAGAAGATCCTAATGCACCACCATGTATGGTTCCGCACATCTGTATCCATTGAGAGACAAAAACCATAAAAAGGAAGACTCCTACCCTGTGCCCAGAGAGATAACATCCCATTTGAGACCTATATGAGCTAAAAATTAAGCATTACTATGAAAAAATGTTAATCTAGACAAGAAGTAGGATTCTTATCACAGCACGGTGAGAGTTACTTCCTGTACCATTCATGCCATGGCCGGTTACACGGCATGTCGTATGTTGTGGGGGGGGGGGGGGTGTCATGTGTTCTTTATTTTCAACGGTTCAACAGTTCTCTCTTTTCTCGCGTTGTCACCACTCACTTGTAAGATTATTGGCACGTTGTGCTACTTGCACGAAGGTTCATGAGTTGCAAAACTGGGATGTTTTTGTATTTCTACTTTCCTTGGCCGTCGCTTCTTTTTCTGTGGTGAAAGTCACCGCTAAGGAACATAGAAATATAAAAGCATCCCAGTTTGGATACTCACGCACCATCGCACCTGCAGCGCTTCCCCCTGAAATACTTCTTACTTGTACACAGGGACCTACAGTGCTTCAGAGAGACTCAGGACAACACAACCTCTCACAAACATTGTATTCAGTGAGCGAACGCCAAACAAAGCTATTTCACAACACTCCCACAACATAGGACAGGCCCTTTGACCAGCCGCAGCATGAACGGAACAGGAAGTAACTCACCGTGGGGACAATATTGTGATAAGTTCCAGAAGTAGAATGAGTCAGCTTCACAGAATGAACATAGCAGCTAGAAAGCCTTTATCAGCATACGGCACAAACAAACAATGATGCAGTTACAAACAGGAATACACAAAATCACTTATTAAAACGTAGAGTGGTGAGAGGATTGTTCTTCAGTTTAATTTGTTTCTTTTCTTTTCTTTTTTTCAATACTTGGCAGAAAATAAGACAATCAGACAGCTCGAGGGAAGTAAGTCTCTACTAAAAACAATACCAACTGAGGAAGAGAGATTGGTCATTCATGATATCTTTTTGTCAACTGTAGATCAGAAGTAGGTATTTTATGGTTATCTTTTTATTGTATTTTTAATCCAGTGATAAGTGTGATTGTCTTTGAACATCTAAAATAAACTGGAACCGGTTTGTTTCAATGATTTACAACATGAACAGGCATCACAAACAGCTTCGGCAGACTTCAGAAACACTGACGTCACAACGTTCCCTCTAAGCTGTACAACTGTACATTGTTAGGCACATGTTTACATCACAGAGCACCGTTTTTTTTTTTTACTGAACACCAGCAGATAATATACAGTTGGGGACTAGCTCGTCTTAAGGGGAGGGACCAAGTTGAAATCGTAAAATTTGACCATTTTAAGTTTCCCTACATAATTCACAATTATCCATAGTAAAAAACAGCTGTGCAAACGGGGTTTAAAAAGGAGTATGTTTTAAAGCTCTGTTTCTGCATTTGCTGAAGCATGTATAACTTATTTATCAGAGTTTTAAAGCTCAGTACATATGCAAAAACTTTGAAAATTGTTTCTCCACTTGTAGTTGACTTAGAGACTTCATTTAAGGAAATCAGAATCTGTGTGAATGAATAATTTACAGCATAGGAGACAATTAGCTCAAGCAAATTAGTTCAAAATAAGAACACGCGTATACAAAAATATTCTTCTTTAAATACATTTTACTCCCTGCACCACACATCAAGTATTTCAGGATCCTCCCCGGTGCTACAGAGCCTGTGCACTGTGCTGACTCAGACTTGAGTTAGAAGATGAACGGAGCACTTATGGGTTACTACCTGTGTGCCATGATGTTGATCCGTTGTTCAAACTTCAGCTCAAATCTTGGAGGGAGTGTTAAAAATGAGGCACACACCACAGACATCAGAGAAAGATACAGAAAATAAACAAGCTTTTATTACTTTATCCCGTATCTCCCAAGCAGTTTCTCATCTCATCTCATCTAACCCAAGCAACTGTTACATTATCCCTTATTTCCTAAACAGGTTATACGTTATCCTATCTATTCCAAGCGGTTGGTTTCAAGAGCATCTAACTGGGGTACTCATGTTGCACAAATGAGATATTCTGAATACTATTCATGAATGACTGTTATTTGACTCTTTCAGTCTGAAAAGGTTTATTGCAGATGTGCAGCCGTAATAATAATCATTAGTAAAGGATCATCACGCCATCAGGCGTATTGGGTATGTAGGTCTAAACCTATATTTTATAGACCAAACTGCACTTGGTGAGTAATGTGGTCAGCACCATGCCTTTACTTCCTAGGACTATTCCTGGTACCCACTCAAGGCTGGGTCGACCTGGGAGCCAAGGTCATTTTAGAAACAAATTCCTGCCTCTATCAGGACCCGAACCCACAACCTTCCGATCCACAAGCGAGCCTCTAGCTGCTAGACCACGGCGGCTCCCTATTAAGTAAATAATTTCTTTTAAAAAAAGGGGTAAACACAATTGAAGAGGTCACTGGAGAAGCCAGATTTCTTCTGTATTGGACCAAAAGTATCATATAAGAGAACTCGTCTTTTGCTGTGGTTGGGATTCAAGGGGAAGAGACAAAAACCCATGATTCATTGTTTAGGACCTTATTATTCTTCTCCTGTTCCCCCTAAAAATGCCAATTGGCATATTGCATTTTGGTTTAAGCTAGGCTGTGGTGTCTGCACCTTTTGACCCAGCTCATCCAGTTTTAGCAGATCCCTAGATCCTTTTTTCTCTTCCTTGTCACTTCCTCTTTTACCCCTTTGGGTGTCAGAGGAGATTAAACCCTATGTCCTTGTCATGAAAGGCGATAAATAGGACAAAGTAAAGAATTGCTAGGATTGGGCGAACTATGATGCCTTGTTCTACAAGATTGCTACAGAAACCGGTAAGATCTGTCTGGGTCACTTCAGAACAATCTGGCAAAGAGGGTTCTGGTGAAGCTGCAGTGGGCAATGGATTTATCATCGCTACAAATTTATCAAACAATATACGGAGATAAAAATGCTTTATCACTTTTCTAGGATATTTATTAAGGGACAGAGTGTTTGTTTCATTGGGGGAGGGGGGTCAAACAAACTTCGGCTATGGAACTTCCACAGGGAGCTTAAGACAGAAAGAAAGGTTAATGTTGTGAGGATCCACTTCATTGCAACGGGTTTTATCTCATATGGTTCGGTCTCTCTCCGCAGAACAGTTAGCTGCCTGCTGAGAGCACCGCACAGAGCACGAACTCCATAGCTCCTGCGACGATCCCCTGAGATCTCCTTAAAAATTGCACGCATGAACTGAGGGGGCAGCCGTGAAGGAACTCGCCACCTTCAGAGCACAAGGCAAATGGCTTGACCACTTTGCCACGGAGACCACCAGGACAGAAAGAGTTCAGTAACAGAATGGCATAAAGTTGATGTTACTGAACTGAGGGCAGAAAGAGTTCAGTAACAGATAGAATGGTATAAAGTTGATGTAACTGAACTGAAGGCAGAAAGAGTTCAGTAACAGATAGAATGGCATAGTTAAGGAATGCTAGTTGAATTTTAGTGTGATTCAAGTGCTGTGATGTTGATTTGTTAAACCAAGAATGGTGAGTTTTTGTGTGTATGTTAGTTTATGTTAACATTTTTTTTTGCATTACTATTAATAATTTCTGTTTACAGATCTGGAACACTGAGGGTGCGAGTGAAACCAGACAATTCTGTGTGGATGGATGAAAGCCGTTTGAAAACACTGATTATATGCCATCCAGAGGTTTGTAGTTCTTTTTTTTTTATGTTCCTTCTTCTTCTTCTTCTTCTTCTTAGAATTCACATGCTGTAAACTCTGGCAGAAAGTTCTAGTTGTTCATCCACCTCTGGACTTTAGACTTGTTCCAGAACCTGATTGTTGCGTGCATGTACATCTGTTTCACAGATCTGACTTATTTGTATACAGACTGTTGGTTCCTTGCCTCTCAGGCAGATGTACTCCAACTTCAACGGAAACACCCTTAGTTAGTCGACTCTTACGACATGCTTCTTGGGTAGGCAGTTTTTTACCACAATGAGGCCCCAGAACCCAGACAGGGAATCATTCAATCTACAGTATTTATTGTGTCTTTATTACTTCATCTCTTATAACATACCTAGAAGCTTATGATGTATGTCTGTGTTTCCACTTCAGACCTGCTAACATGTTGGATGATTTGTTCTGGTTTGTAAAGGATTGCTTTCATTGCACAGAGATATCTTCATAAGTGTATCAGTCTCCTCCCATAAACCACAAAAGATTAATCTCAGCACATACACACACACTGTGTAGCGGCGGTGAAAATCCTAACATATACACAAGGATCTCTAAAAAAATGCATTTGTTTAATGTATTTTTTTGCTGGTAACTTTTTAAAATCTATTTTATGTCCTGTTTGTGTCAGTGATGACACATAAAGCATTCACAGGTGATCTCCATTGCTGCCGGTCTGCCTATGATATCCCATATTATTTAACATTCCTTCCTTTCCCTTTCTACTGTCCTTCTGCAGGTTTTTTTAGGTTGACCATTTGGTAGCTTTTCTAAAAATACTCACATTTTTGTCCTTGCCGTGACCTATCCTGTGTTTTAAATTTTATTTCCAACTGCAAAGGATTTTTTTGTTTGTATGCACCACACATACAGATTTTCCTTCTTTTTACCCTTGTGCAGGATCAGAAGCAATATACCTCTTTTTTTCTTCTGTTTTGTAAAACTCCAAACTGTCAACACCATGAGAGAAGCCAGATCTGTTTAAGTGTGTCATTATATTTACTTAATTTATGTTTCTTTGCAGGACCGAAACTTGTATAACAAAATATTTGGAGGGTTCTTGATGATGAAAGCTTATGAACTGGCATGGACAAATGTGTCCCTCTACACGTAAGTGTTGCTTATATTGATATTTATTTTATTATATTGATATTTATTTTCTAGTTTGTCAGTTTAGACCCTTGAAAAAATTCAGACCTCAAATGCAGTTTTCAAATGTGGTAAAGCTTACTCCAGCGCAGTGATTTCTGCCTGACAGCTTTAGCTCACTTCTACTGCCAGATACTGCTGGTTTTTATCACTTTTGCCTTGTAGACTGAGGGAGTCTTTGAGCCTGAGGATTTAGGGCCACATGGCTAGTGCTGTTGCTACAGACTGTGTATGTTAGGATTTCATATTTGTCCCCAATGGATGATCCCCAATCTTGCAGAGAATTCAAACCCGGGTCTCTCGCATAAGAGCCTGAAGCTATTAACTGTTCAGCCAGCTGCTCCACAGCTCACTTTTACACGTGTTTGAAAGAGTCTCTGATCCATTCACACCAAAGTAGGCAAATACTTACCAGTACTTAAGGCAAATGCTGTCACACTGTAATAGTTGTAATAAATGTTTTATCCACCTTAACACAACAGTAACTGCTACCGTAGTTATAATTAGGATTATCACCAAAACATTTCAGAAAACAGTAACTTCAGTTCACTAACTGAGCAGAAAAAGAAGATGGAAGAACAATCTTAACCTCTCTTCTGTTTTTTTTTTTTTCATAATTTTACCAATTCTGTAAAAATGTCTAACAGGAAAACCAGACCAGGGACCTGCAAATGTGTCGATGACATTGTTTTCAAGAAACCAGTGGAAGTGGGTTCGCTGCTATTTTTTTCATCACAGGTAATTATTTTGACTTTTTTTTTTGGAAAAAAAAAATTTGAATTAACAGTGAGGCTGATTCTGTCTCTTTATTTATTGGACTGTTGGCCTGTCAGTGCTGTAAAGATAGTCCTCACTAATCATTATTTCGCTCGACTACAAGTGGTCAGACTCTGGAGGTCTTGGCAGTGACCAAAGCAGTAAAACGGCTAGAGACACATACTTTCTCCCACGCATGTTTTCTCAGTAACTCATTGAGTATGCTCAGGAAGATAGATTTGCTGAGTTGGAAGGCAGTGGTTTATGACTCTGAGACGGTCATGGCTGATTTTTAAAAAAAAAGCAGATTCATTTTCATGCCAGGGGACGCAGAGATGCAAGGAAAGGAGTAAGCTGATAGGCTTGCAGATAAAGCTACTGGGGAGGGCAGACAAACTATGGACGAGGCAGACATACTGAATGCTTTGTGAGAAGTAAGACTTTTGTGAGAACCAGGTGATGACTGTGAATTTATATTTTTATAGCCCAATCGGCACAAGATGGGTGATGTGATCAGCATCACACTGGCGCCTTTACTTCCCGGGAGTGCACCCGGTACCCACTCAAGGCTGGGTCGACCTGGGAGCCAAGGTCATTTTTTTTTTAAAGTCTGGCTCTGCCAGGGAGCGAACCCAAGACTTTCCGTTCCTCACAGGAGTTTCTAGCCGCTATGCCACGGTGACTCCCCCGGAACCCACACAGGGAACGTAATAGTTGAGAATGTTGTGGGTGGTTGAGACCCGTACCTTCTTAAATCACTGTACTGGCCCTGGACTGATCCATGACCATTTTTTCTTTCTCTGTGTTCACCCTCAAAAGGGCTATTGTGTTGTGGTTAACAGCTAGGCTGTATGAGTGAGGAAGTGGGTCAGTAGTTGGCAGCCAAAGTTTTAGCATCGCTGCAGATGAGTCACCCCCATACTTGCTCTGTTCTTGTGCCAGGGAACATCACACAAACTGCTCTAGGCTGTACCATTTAAAAACTATACTGTTAAAAACAAATCACACACAAAAATAAAAACATAGTTATCCATTGGCGTCTTTTTATTAGTTGATGGGAAAGTCAGTGCGAATAAAACATTGATGTCCTGGATGCTGAAGAACTGATTGGGTGAACCCTAAGGAATTCTTATGTGCAGTTTGAGCAGTTTCATTCATTTAATTACAAAGATTTTAAATTAAGAATTTATGACAAAATTGTGTTCTTTTCAAGCTTTATTTTTTTTATAGTAATAGTAAACAGACTATTAGAACAAGAAAAATCCAGAAACATTCACTTGCATGTGAGAAATTAGCATATGGGAAAGCTTTTCATTGTTTTTATTTTTGGGATTCCTCTTGCTGTTTTTGTTTTGTTTTTGTTTTTTTTAATAAAGATTTTGGTTGAAACACTTGCTTTTATCTGTGTGCGCCTTTCCCTTTCCATTTGTTGAGCTTCCTAGTCTTGTGTGGGTTTATTTTATTTCTTGATATCAGCTTGACAACAATTAGTCATTTTGTAATTTTTGCAGATTGTGTACACAAATGGTCCATTCCATGTCTTGTTCACTGGTTGCTGTTTTTCCAGTTTGTTTTTTCCACGGGTTCTACCAAAAACATATGCAGGTAACTATTTTTCTTATTGTCGTCGAAAAGTACTCAGAGAGTGGAAAATGCCACCCTGGCCTCATGTTTCGACAAAGGGGAATAATCTAGACTGAACTTCCTCACATTGGAGAATGTGGTGCGGCTAACATGGGCTTGAGGACTGCATATCCACCAGAATACAGGCGGACATCTCTACGTGCCTGCCTTTCATCACATTAGTCCATTTGTGGCAATCTAAGATTCTAAAGTTGCGATTCAGTGTGGGTTTATTTAATTAAGCACGCAGGCCTGTCTTGAAATTCATCTTTCACACAATTAGTCATTTGTCATTCTATTCAGATAATGTGCATACACAATGAAGTCAAAAACAAAAGCATGGCTGGTAAAATATGTACAGGTCACGCGCAAACACACACACCCACATACACACACAAGCCCAATACTCACTGCAGAAGTTGTAGTACCACATACATCCACATATCACTGCATCACGTGATACATACATACTACATGACTTGCCATACATACATACGTTACATATACATACATACATACATACATACACAAACATACATACATACATGCATACGAACCATGCATGCATACATGGGTACATGCATACAAACTCACATAATACCATACATACACACAAACACACATATACAGGTACATACATACATTTTCTACATACATACATACATGCATCGTCGGAAATACATACTTGGAGAGAGTCACAAAAACATACATGCATACACCCATGGCCATCATACATTTACATACATACATACATACAAATACATAATACACACGCTCTAAAACACACACACGCATACAATCCAGACACTGAACTTGCAGTCCTCACACAGTGGACACAACACACACAGTGGTGCGGCACCAGATATACACATGGGCTTGAGGACTACAAGCGTATCCGACACCACCAGAATACAGAGCGGACATAATCTACACACCGATGCTCACCTGCTGTTTTCCAGACCAGTAGCATCACATAGTAGTACTCATTTACCTTGAGACAGATCTAAACACCCATTGACTAAAAATTGCGATACTCAGCAGACACACCAGGTATCAAAAATTTGATGTGGAAAGGCCAGGGGACACACAGACACATGCAGAAAAACACTTCCACATTATGTATCCACATACAATCCCTAGAAACACTCTAATACATAAAAACAGAAGCCGACAAAAACACAAGAGATCTGCATGGTGAGATTACTCCACACAGAATCATCTATTTGAACAAAAACATATACGTACTAGCAATTAATTATAACTAGTAATGCATTGTGGAAGCAAGGGGGCAGAAGAAACTCTAAACAGACGAGATCTTAGGCCGACCCACATGAAGGTGGATACAAAATTTTGAAGATGCATTGGCTATGAAAGCACATAGGGCTGGAGAATCGGCTAGAGAAATAGAGAATTTCAGGCATTCTGTAAAATATCTGCTGATTGATGATGATTTTTCTTATGAATCTTCTTCCCAATCTTCTTCATTCATCCTCTTGAACATTTAGTCCTGCCTCCACATTTGTGTAGATCGGTCTAATCGGCACTCAGTGAGTAAAGTGATCATTGGCATACTAGCTGCCTTTACTTCCTGGGACATTAAAATTTTTCATGTTCACCAGCTGTAAACTCTGGTGGAAAAGTTCTGGTTGTTTGTCCACTTCTGGACTTTAGTCTTGTTCCATAACCTGAGCTTTGTATGCACATAATATTTACAGATAAATATTATTTGTACGTAGATGTACGTAGGGTGTTGGTTCCTCGCCTCTCGGGCAGATGCACTCCGACTTTAGAGCACTTCCCTAATTTAGTCGACTTTTATGACATGCTTTTAGGGAGCAGTGGGTATATTCTTTTGTTACCCCACAGTGGGGCCCCAGAACCCACACAGGGACCTGGAACATTAATTTGTACCCATTTTGGACTGCGTCATATGGAATTAAACCTATGACCACTGGATCAGCACCCAAGCATTCATACATTATGTTACCCTAAAGTAGCCTGTTTTTTTTTTTTTTTATAAAACATCATTATGACTTAATAATCTATATATTATTTCAGTATAGTTTACAATTCTATACTTTCTCTTTAGCTTCCTGTTCTATAAATTACTTCTGTGCATGGTTGTGTTCAGTGTATTACTTCTCTTTAGTTTGCCCATTCACATATTACATCAGAAGTCTTTCAGAACTTGGATATAGCTTAATAATCTATACACTGTTTGGAGAAAGCATAGAGCAGGTGCCAGAAAAACCAAATCAAAGACAGAAAGACTGAATGTATTTTAACGTAGACTACTGGAACTGTGGAATTCGCCGTAGCGAAGCCGCTAGATGCTTGCCTGTGGATCGGAAGGTCATGGGTTCTCACCCAGGTGGGGCTGGACTTTTTAAAAAAATGATCTTAGCTCCCAGGTCGACCCAGTAACGGGTGCAGTCCCAGAAAGTAAAGATGGCCGGCATGATTTGTCTATAAAATATAGGTCTAGCCCTATATGCCCTATTTGCCTAAAGGCGTGGAAAGGGTAATTTTTTTTTTTTCACTTACTAAAACTGCCACAGTCGAGTACAAAGAAGACCAATTTTACATAGACTAATTTATCATTAATATACTAATGATGCAAGAGGTTAGGTTGGTTACATTGAAGAGACCAGGATTCAATATGGAATTCTTTGTTCAATGACAAAGGGATGAAGCACATAAGACAGTTGGTCATGACCCGATTGGGGGTCAAACAACCCTTTCACAGGGGTCGACTAGGAAAACACATATTCACTGAAGTTATGGAGTAGCAACGAAAATAATGTTATGGTCGGGGGTCGAGGCATTAAGAAGGTTGAGACCCACTGCCATAAGGAAATGTTCTGAGTGTAGTCATTCTTCATTCATTCATCTTTCATCTGTAAAACGGGGTCTATTCTAGACATGGCAAGAGAGGCAATAACGGAATCCATGTTTATTTGTTTGTGGTTCATGAACCAGTGAAAAAATGAGTCTGTAGATTGATATATAGTGAGCTGAAAGACCACTGACTGATGCAAGTGATGAACAGTGTCACTATGGCAAACGGTTAATATTTACTGGCCAGTCAGGGGTTGATTTAGAAATAGCCCTCGTACTCCAATATAGTTTTCAGTTCTATGCTTTCATTTATTATGCCGGTTCCAGGGCCCTGATTTATGGGAAAAGAACAAGTTTATCATAAAAGGAGACTAATAAGTGATTTTTCCTGCAAAGTCGGAGCGCATCTGCCTGAGAGGCGAGGAACGAACAGTCTGCATACACGTAGGCCAAATCTGAAAAACTGATGTGCACACAGAGTTCAAGTTCTGAAACAAGACTGAAGTCTAGAAGTAGATGAACTACCAGAACTTTACTACCAGTCGATGCTAAGAAAAAGAAGATTTACTATAGTAGTATTTTCTTTACATTATTTCTCTGTTAAATGGTTAATTAAGGATCGACATCACAGCACTAAAGGTGCTCTGTCCCATATTCAGCAGCAAGCGGAGAGTTCCGTTTCTGAAAGCACCAGTAACTGTGTTGAGCGTCTGCCAGATCCCCTGGGAACTCTCTGCAGCACCATTCTCCTCAGACAATAATGATCTGTTTGTGCCTCTGCATAATTCACTCTCTCTCAAAGGGCCCCCTCACAACATCTAGCTTGTCATTCATCAGTTCACCGCCAAGTGGTGCAGAACCGGCCAGTCTATCTGCGTGGTCGTTTCCCAACATGCCGGAACAACCTGGAGAAAATATCCAAAGGACTATATTAGTTTTCTGTTTCCTGCTCTATATATTACTTCTGTATAGCTTTACGTTCATTGTATTACTTCCCTGTAGTTTCCCTTCTCATATACTACATCAGAAATCATTCTTTATGGGTTGTTTTTTTCAGAGTCAATGTTGTACTTGGTTGGCAAGAGGCATTATGAAAACTTATCCAGAACTTAGACATTTTAACAGCTGATGTAGATGAACTCTGTGACACTGACCTACCTTGGCCTGGTTCCTTATAAAGGGAACTCAACCAAAGGCTTTTGTTAAATTTTGGAATATTAAATAATATATTTTACTCTGTTGTAGGCATTAGAATACTCTTTCTTTATATCATTATACAGTAATTTACTCTATTGTAGATTTTTAAAATCAAATTTTATTACGTAATAATTTAGTTTGTTAAAACTATACGATTTTTGTTTGGTGTCATTATATAATAATATCCTTTTTTTTGGTCAGCATTTTAACTCTTTCAGTACTAAATAACTCGTCGACATCTGTGGCTTTGCCGTTGCAAACATGCTTTGTAATGTGGGGGTGTCGGGTTCATTTCCAGCTGCAGGCAGTTTAGCAGCAGACTGCCTTGTGTTGGTTTCGACAGTGGTATCAAGAGCGGATAGTTCAGAGAAGCAGTGGCAAACTGCTTAATATAAACTTGCAAAAAAAAAAAACAACAACAGCCAGAAAATGCTGGGGGTTCTGCTTCGTCTTGTAAATGACATGTTGCTTTATGTTTTTTTTTAAACTAAGCAGGGTATCATACTTTTCTTGGTTATTCCAAAGAGAAAGTGATGTTCTTCCTGTCTTCTATCACAGACAGACATTACATTATCTCTTTTTATCTGATTCATGAGATTAACTTCTTTAGTCTCACACTGTCTTTGTTTAATTCAATGAGTATCATCCGGAGGGTTCAGGCAGGTTTGGTGCAAAGGTAATGGCTTGAGTCATTACAGAAGTCCGCTGTGGGTAGAGTCACTGTTATTTTTGTACCCGGACACGCGGGCATCGATGGAAATGAAAGAGCTGATAGGTTGGCTGGATCCGCTATCACTACTGACAGTCAACCTATGGATCATGCTGATATTATTAATGCCCTCCAAGAAATGGAGAGGGTGGAGGACTTTGGGGGCAGTGATCCACATCACTAGCCAGAATGAAAGACTTGGGAGTTAAGATCGGCACAGCAAAAAACGAGACGCATACCAGACACATCAGAGGGCTTGTTAATCAACATACAACTTTTACTATTAGCCACCGGACACTGGGGTTCATACTGAGGGGAGGATCTGAGCACCTATGGACATGTCCGGAATGCAACGATGATAACCCAACTAACTAACCAACCAACCATCTTGGTTCAGCTCCTGTAGACCTAAGTATTTATTGCTTTTCAGCTCAGCTCTTTTGAAATATCAGAAGTTTGTGTAACATCTGCTTGGTAATGAAAGACTTTTAACTCTCTGAGGCCTGAGCAAGGCTGTGAGTGTTGATTGAGAAGTTCGGATTTGCCCAAACAACACTGTCCGCTTCAGTCATGTGTCCTGTACATGTTGATTCTTGAATGGTTCTGTATTCATTTCTAATGTTCAGAACTAGCATTAAAGTATTCAGGGAAGGTTACTCTGACATTTTTTCCTTTGTATACAAGTCCTTGTTCACACATTTCGGGCGCAGACTGATCCTATTCATTGCCAGTATCATTTTTATGATTTTCTACAAATCTTTTTCCTCTTATTCTACTTCAGCATACTTTTAGATCATAATGGAGCACAGGCTGCCAACAAACACAAACCAGGCCTTCCTGTTTTTTGCCATTTCCTACAGTTCCTTCTCCACCCTATATTGTTTGTCTTTGTTTCATACTGTCTTCTTCCTGTAATTTTGGTCTCATTTCATTTATTCTGCCTTGTGGATACCATAAAAAGGACTTTTATTTGTATTATTACGATATTTCCTTTCTTACTGCTTCATATCGGATACCATAGTCGTAGTCCTCACCACTTCATAAGTTCTACATGAATGATTTCTTCACGTTTCAATCCCCTTGTTTGGTGCAGGCACCAGTAAATAACTGTAATTTGTTAGTCATTTATTTTAGTCATTCTGTGCGTTTATGTTGCACACTACAATACTGATCTGATCTTCTTATTCAGCATTCCAAGCCCTTGAGGTTCATTGCTGCAACCATCATTCACCTCCATTCATCTCTAATTTTATAGTTAAATATTTTAAGTTTGGAATCAGATTGTGAGGAACAGTTGGCTGAGTGGTTAAAAATGCTGGACTCTAATTTGGGAGGCCTAGGTTTGAATCCTTAGGAAGATGCTAGGAATTTGTTCTTCTGGGGCTAAACTAATGAGATCATAGCCTGCAGAGTTTGTGGCAGTTGCACTAGCCATGGAGTCCTAAATCAGGTCATCATAGTTCCAACTTCATTGCAAAAGGGTCAGCCTTAGTTGATCCATTCCTGTGCCAATGAAAACCACACAGTATAACCATCACTGTCCCTTCTGACACACACGAAAGGCCTAATTTATAAGACTGCCCTTCAAAAATGTTTAATCTATCTTGCCTCTGACCTTATGTGTGCTACAGTAAGGCAGTAATATCAGCAACATCTAGATCATCCAGATGCCTATCCAGTCCATTAACTTTTTTAGTCCCAAGGAACGCGTCATACATTCATAGATTCCTTCCTAGAGGCCCAATGAACACAAAATGCGCCTATTTTACGTCTTTCTTGACTACCCCTTGGGCCTCTGATGCTAAACCCCCTGGGACTCCAAGAGTTAAATTTCCTTTCTGGTGGAATTTATTGTTTCCACTATAATTTCTTCTGAAGTCAGTAAGATAAATAATAAAAGGGACCAAAGTAATCTCTTTCAAACACCTTTTCTATTTTTACCTGTATCTGTTAGAGGATGATTCTTCACTGAATATACTGCATACTCTGAGACAGGAAAACCATGCGGAAGCCACCCGTCATTTTATCAGCCAGAACAGAATTGGATTTGTTAGCCTAAAAACAAAAAACACTTGGAAAAAAAATGCTTAGGAGGAGATCAGAGCACTTATGGTCATATCCTATAAAGTTGATCTTTAAATGAACAATGTGTGTCTCTGAAGTCAGCGGTTAGGCTGTTTGCCTTATGCTGTGAAGGTTCTGGATTTGATTGCAGACTCTGCCCTTCAGTTTTTGAGTGCTTGTATTTTGGATATCCTCAAGGGTCATTCCTGGAGATACAGTTTCGTAGTTTGTGCAAGGCTCTTGACAGGCAAGTAGCCACTCTGCAGAGAGAGGCTGATCCATATGGGATCAAACCTGGTGCAGACGCATTGATAGTATCCCTCTAAAAGCGTGTCAGTTTATGTATCTGTTAGTTTCTTCTCGTGATTAACTCTTTATTTCATCTCTCTCTGTTAGTTTCTTCTCGTGATTAACTCTTTATTTCATCTCTCTCTCTCTCTCTATATATATATATATATATATATATATATATATATATATATATACACACACACACATACATACATATGTGCACACACACACACAATATGTACACACATGTATACATTTAAATGAAAGTTACGATTCTGTTAGAATATAACCAGGGTTGTTCTTTTTTTTAAAGGGGAAAAAAGGTGCCGGTACTCACTACAAAGTGTCTATAAAAAAAGTGCCAGTGGCCACCACAAAAGGTCTGTTACAGTATCACTGATAAACATGATGCCTAGAAAACGGTGCCAGTTCTGTGTACTGTTGCATACCATAATTTTTAAAAGCCCTGAAAAATACAATGTAATCCGATTAAAATATACAATGTCGTCTGATTAGAATACACACTGTAAGGATCCAGTTAGCCAGGGTGTTATTGGGGCCCACACTGGAAGCAAAGAAAAATAACCCTGCACCAGGCATTCCATAGGAGAGTGACTAAGGATAGAGTTTGGCTTGAGGTTGGCTACCTCTCATTAAAAAAAAAAAACACAAAAGCTAACCAACCATTAATAGGGGGGGGGGGGGGGGGGGGGGGGAGATAGCAAAGGGTAGGAAGACTTGGCAAGTGGTGGGTAAGGGCATTTCCCTATGATGGGGGGATGAAGGGTAAAAGAGAATAGAAGAAGAATCCAAAAAGAAAACACTATGTAGGGATCTGTTGAGAATATATAGTGATGAGAACTGTATAGAATTTACAGTGTTAAATCTGATTAGAATATGCAGTGGTGGAGTCTTCTTAAGAATTTACACTTTTAGGATCTGATAAGAATATACATTGTTGTAATCTGATTAGAATATACAGTCTCGGAACCTGATAAGAATATTTATTGTTGCAATCTGATTAGAATATACAATGTTGAGATCTGTTTAGAATTCACAGTTTTGGGATCTGTTTAGGATACACAGTGTTAGGATCTGTTTAGGTTTAGGATTTGCAGTGTTTTGATCTTTGTATGCTTAAAATGTTGGGAGCTAATTAAGATTCACGATGTTGAGGTCCATTTAGAGAATGCTACATTAGAAGCTGGTTAAAATATTCTCAGTGATAGATTGTGGTTGGATTTCAGTGTTTGGATCTGATCTGCATATTAGAAAATGTCATAATGCTGGAATCTGATTCGA